>PVLC010037459.1:0-15275 GCA_004027655.1 Graphiurus murinus
TCCTGCAAGCCCACATAAGCTTACCTGACCCCCTGACCCCACCCCTCACCTCTAACTACTTAAGCAGTCTTTCTTTTAATAAAAATTGAGGCTTGATCAGAATCCTGTCTTGCCTCCATTCTTCGCGTCGCTTGTTTGCTTCATTCCTTTAGGTTAAGCCGCCTCGGTCTCACGTCCTCAAACCCCGCCGGCCGGGGCAAGTAGCATAGAGTTGGATTATGTTTTTTGATCCATGTTGCCAATCTATGTCTTTTAATTAGAGAATTAAAATGATGTTCAGTGTTATTATTGAAATATGAATTTTGTTTCCTGCCATTTTTTTTTGCGGTATTGGGGATTGAACTCAGGGGCATTCTGCCTCTGAACTACACCCCCAGCCCTATTTTTTATTCTTTATTTTGAAACAGGGTCTTACTAAGTTGTAGAATGCCTCACTAGGTAGCTGAGGCTGGCCTCGAACCCAGATCCTCCAGCCTAAGCTTCCCAAATGCTGGGATTACAAGCATGCGTCACCACGCCCGGTTTCCTGCCACTTTGTGTTCTATATTCTCTTTGATATAGTGTTATATCTACTTTTCTTAGTTTCCCACCTCGTGGAATTACCTCTTCTCTGGTTCTGGAATTTGTTTCTTTTTTCTTCTTTATGATTCATTTCTTTAAGTATTTTCTCTGGTGCTGGCTCTGTAGCCATGAATTTTTTTAAGATTCTGCTTATCTTGGAATGTTTTTATACCTCCATCAGTTTTGAATGATATCTTTGCTGGATATATCAGTCTTTGTTGGAAGTTGTTTTCTTCTAGCATCTGCAGTACTTCCTACCAGTCCCTCCTGGCATTCAAGTCTTGGGTTGTGAAGTCTGGAGTGACTTTTATTGTTTTCTCCCTTAATTTCACTCATTATTTTATTCTCACTGCTTTTCAGATTCTCTCTTTGGTCTCTATGTTAGTCATTTTGATTATTATGTGGCATGGGGAGGTCCTTATTTGATCTTGTCTTAATGGTGTTCTGTATTTCTCCTACATATGGATATCCAAGTCTTTTTCTATATTTGGAAAATTCTCTGAAATTATTTCTCTGAAGAGATTTCTGATACCCATGGTCTGTGCTTTTATACCTTCTTCAATGCCTTTTATCCATTAAGTTTGAATGTTTCTTATTGTCCCATATTTTTTTTTTCGGTACTGGGGATTGAACTCAGGGGCGTTCTACCTCTAAGCTATACCCCCAGCCCTATTTTTTATTCTTTATTTTGAAACCGGGTCTCACTAAGTTGCAGAGTGCCTCACTAGGTAGCTGAGGCTGGCCTCGATCCTCCGGTCTCAGCCTCCCAAATGCTGGGATTACAAGCGTGCACCACCACGTTCAGCTTATTGTCCCATATCGATGAATGTATTCGTTGCGTTGTTTTAATGTCTTCTGTATACTGTTTACTCTGCTTTCAGTTTTGAATGAACTATCTTCTAGGAGTGATTCCCTGTTTTCCATGTGGTCTATCCTTCCAGAATTGTTTTCTATTGCTGTCTTCAATTCATTTATTGACTCCTTCATTTCATTCAGAGTTTCTTTCTGGTTCTTTCTTAAAGCATCGATTTCATTTTTCATTTCCTGAACACTTTCTTTGAGGCTTTTCTTCATACTGAACATCAAAATCTGTATTTCTCTTGTTCACATTTCTTGCTGATCAGTACTGCTGATCTGCATTATCTTTGAGTTGTGAGAGTTTATTATTTTCTTACTATTCCTTGTTCTCATATTTTCAGAGCTCTCAGATTTGTGTTTCTATTATCTTAACATCTTCTTGCTTTTTGTGTGAGTCCTGTGTTTATTTGTTATTCCTTTATAAAAAGATCTATGCTGGGGGTGTATCTTCACCTCTACCAATCTGTCTCAAATAAACAAAATTTTAAGTTTTTCCCCCAGAGCTTCTTTAACTAGATATAGTTCTTAGTGCAAGCAAGCAGGAGTCTGATTGACTGCAGGGCACTGTGTTCTGGCCCAAGCTCCACATGGCCCAAGACTATGATGTTTTATTCAGAACCTGCAGCCTGCTGGTTGGGACTTAATACACCCCAGAGACCACTGCTGTTCTGCTGATTGTGAGCCCATAATACTGTAGAGTGCTGACCTCTGGCCTCTGTGACCTGTGGGCTTAGGCTCAGCAAATCCAGTAATTAATATGTTCCAAATTTATGGCCAAGCTCGCTGAGCTTTGATGACCCCTGGGACACCACTCCAGATCTGCTTGTTACAGTCATGTGAGGTACTTTCAGACACTAGGTTACATGCATGCCTGGTACAAATACTGTTGGTGGAGAGAGTATTGAACTTCCAGCTTGTGGCTGGGATCAAGTGATACCCTGCAGGGCCCCTGGCCTCTTGGTACAGTCTGGTCCAGATGGCACTTTTGCCACTCTCTGCCCTAGGCCCAAGGTCTGGGAAGGAGAGATTCCACAATTCTTGGCCAGGGGCTTGCGTGGCTCTGTACCTTAGCCCCAGGAACAGCTCTCCTGTCATGTGGTGCTGCACTTCTGGGGGCCCTTGCTGGTCTCTGGTGCTTGTTCTGGTTTTTGTAGTGCCCAACCTAGCCCAGGCACAAGTTAATTGCTTTTTTGAGCCTGCAACTCTGTAGGCTGAGCTCTTTTCTAGAGAGACCATGGAAAGATATTCCACAGTGATCCCTAGGGACCCTTCAAGGACTCCTCAAACTATTGATTTCAGTTTCATTCCACTTTCCTCTAGGGGCTATCTACTAAATAATGTTTCTGCTATATCCAATAGTAGTCACTATCACCACCTATGCAGGGGTAATTTGCAGTCTCAGGTCCATGGAAGTCTACTTCCTTGTCACACAAGTTCCTGTGTTCAGGCAGGGATGTTTCCTGCTGGAATGACTGGTTAACTTACAGTTCTGATGAGTGCTGCTTGCTGTTACAGATTGCTGCTGGAAGCAACGGGTTCAATGCAGCCATCGTGTCTGGATCCATCCAGGTTTGTATTGAGAGTGGAGCAAAATTCTGACTGCTTTCATTGATGGTCTATATTCACAGGCCTCAGGACAATACACAGTTTCTTCCTGGAGGTCTCTGGAAGCCTCAGTGTCAGCAACCACCAGCTCTTGGAATTCCTGGCTAAGGTGGCACTGCTGCCACTGGGCTCAATTCCCCAGGTGGGAGGCATAGAGAGCTTTTACAGTACTCTGGTCTTTTTTTCAGTTCTGATTTTGTCACTTTTCAATTTTAGTTTTTTGGTTGAGTTTTTTGCTGCTTTTCTGTGGAAGTTGTTGGCTTCTTTCCTGGGGAATCTCTGGAGATCACACTGCAGGTCCTCCTGGTGTGGGTAGGCAAGATGGTGCCACTCAGGCCTTTGTGGCTGCAGCCATTCCCCAGGGGAGGCACGTGGGGTATTTTGCTGTCCTCTGTTCTGTCTTCTGGCTTTGTTTCTGCTGCCTTTCAATTTTTCGATGCTTTAATTAATTTTTCTGCTGCTTTTTTATTGTCAAAACACTGTATTCATGGCAATTTGGTTCTAGTGTCGGTGGGACTGAGATGTGTAACTTCCCTCAGTTGCCATCTTCCCAGAAGTCCTATGTCTCAGTTCCACTCTTTTGTTTTTTACAGATAATGTTGCCAGGATTCCTCCTGTACATGGGATCTTTCCATATGGGTATGTCCATCCCTGGAATAAATCTGCACTAGAAGAGAAAGAGTGTCCACTATCTCAAGAGTGAGAGCTGTAGTAGTTCAACCTAAGATCTATAGAATCTATAATCTGTAGCCCTTACTCCATGAGTTTCAAAATTCAACACTTCCACTTAAGATTTCATGAAATTGTGCAGGCTTTTGGCAGACTGATTACATGTTTGCCTTTTCATTATAAAGTTCATTTAAATTTGAAAAAAGATATGAATATAGATAGAATATATGTAATAAAATGTATAAGCTATATTCATATCTTTAGATGTGGATATAACATTGGATAGAAGATCGTAATGTATTTCAAAAGCTAAGAAACGTAATTAGGCCATTTAAATTATATTTTTTAATAAATCAGGGTGAGTGTTCAACCTAGAAACTGACAAGGATAAGACAGAAGCAGAGATTGGAACATTTATTCCTTGAGGGAAAAACCACAGATATGGTAAAAATTGTATTCAGTATTGTAAAGATTAGGAGTAGCTAGGGACCATAAATAATGGTAACCAGTTGAAGTTTTATCTACAGAAATTCAGTGTGAATTAACTTATACAACAATATCCTTTGTGTAATGTGTATAAGCCCTCAAGATAAAACTGGAAGTTTAATCTATAAATAATTTCCACCTGTGAAAAGTTAAGGGTCCTAAAGTGGATATTGACAATCCAGAGAAAACAATCTTTCTTGTTAGAATTAGTGTTTAAGTTTATATATTCTGCCTGCTGGATAGACACACACACACACACACACACACACACACACACACACACACACACACTAAAGTCTGTCAGTTCTTAATATCAGCTGATATGCATGGGCTCACAGTCAGCTCTTACACTACAGAAACCTGGTAGGGAAAAAAGACCAAAAATGTCTAGGAAATCCATCCCAACCACCTACAAAAGAAAAAATATTCTTCCATTCTAAATTAAAATGGACAACAAAGGAATACTAGATATTTGAAATTAATATATCAAATAAAAGAGAATTAAATTAAACAGATAGAAATATCGACTCTAAGAAAAATGAAGACATAATCTTGCAACAACATACAATACTATAAAAAATATAAAACTTTCAAGATATTGAAACACATAAAAAGGTGCTATAAATAGAAGAAATAACCCTTAGTACTTGGAAATCAATTATATGCTATCCAATACAGAAAAGGAATGTGCAAGATAGAGTCAAGGTAATTTTCCATAATGAAAACAAAGTATTCAAAGAAATAGACTACAGAATAAATAAATGATATATCTAGAGTCAAGTCAGGGGGTCTAACATCTAATAGGTGTATCACAGAAAATTAGTAAAAGAGGGGACGCAATTCTTTTTTTTTCTTTGAGACAAGGGTCTCAGTAGTTTACCCAGGCTGGTCTCAAACTTTTGGGCTCAAGTGATCCCCTGCCTCAGCGTCCTTAATGCTGGGAATACAGGGGGATGGTTCTGTGCCC
This sequence comes from Graphiurus murinus, assembly GCA_004027655.1. Taxonomy (NCBI): domain Eukaryota; kingdom Metazoa; phylum Chordata; class Mammalia; order Rodentia; family Gliridae; genus Graphiurus; species Graphiurus murinus. The sequence continues at coordinate 5,147 of PVLC010037459.1, forward strand.
TGTAAGGGAATAAAATTATAAAGCAATAATTCAACAAAATTTACCTAACTCAAAGAAAGTGATGTTCTTTCTAATTGAAAATTCCTAATAGTGCTATGTAGGATACATGAGAAAAATACCCATATCTAAACACAATACTGTAAAGTTATAGCAAACTAAGTATAGAGAAGAGATCCTAAAAATTTCTTTAGGAGAAAAAAAGTTTTGTTTAAAAGAAAGAATACTAAGACTAGCATGTGGATTCCAGCAGATTTTGCAGCTTACCTTCAATATTTTAGCAAAATATGTTGAACCATAAATCAACCATGAGAAATGAATAAAACTGTTTTCAGATATGAAACTACTCATAAAGTTTACTATCCAACTAACATTTATGAAAGAATTGAAAATGTACTTTCACAGCAATAACACAAGTGATCTAAGAAAAAAAGGAATATTGAAAATATCCAAAGTAATTGGAAAATGAAACAATAAAAAATAGAATTTGTAATAGCATCAAAAACTGAAACATTTAGGACTACAGACAATGAAAGATAAATGAGATTCCTAAGAAGAATAAAACACTGCTGAGGAAAATTACAAAAACCTACATAAATACAAAAATGAATCATGCTCATAGATTGGAAGATTCAATATTTTATGGTGTCATTATTCACAAATTAATCCATAGACGCAAAGAAAAGTGATTCATAATGCCAGCTAACTTTATTATGAAAATCAACAGATTCTAAAATGTATATTAAAATGCAAAGAATATATAGTAACTAAATTTCATTTTAAATACTTTTATTAGTTCACTATAATTAATCATCACAGTGAGATCTAAAGTGATACAAACATGTATACACACAGCATTTGGTGTATTTCCTTCTGCATTCCACCCTGGTCCCCCTTCTCCCTCCCTGTGATCCTTCTATCTCAGCCTCCCAAGTACTGGGATTACAGGGTGTACCATCATGACCTGATATTTCAATATGTGTACACCATGTTTAATAATAAGGCCAGGGTAATTGACATATCCATTACCTCAAATATTCATCATTTATTTGTACTGGGAATAATCACAATCCTTTATGCTATACATTTGGAAATATTAAATTAATTGCTGTCAATCATAGCTATCCTCACTGCTACTCTAAATTCTAAATTTCTAAATTAGAAATTTTAGAAATTACTCCTCCTATTCAACTTTACCCTTTGACATATTAACCATTCTTTCTCTGTCTCTCCCCCCCCCATGTATTTGTCAGGCTCTGGTAACCATTATTGTATCCTCTACTTCTTTTAAATAAACTTTTAATCTTGCATATGTTAGTGAGAATGCATGGTATTTGTCTTTCTGTGTCTCACATTTAACTTAATATAATTCTTCCATTCCCATCTGTGTTGCTGCATATGACAAAATTTCATTCTTTTTATGACTGAGTAATATCCCATTGTGTATAGAAACTAGTTTTTAGCCATTCATCCACTGATGGACTCCTAAGCTGGCCCCATATCTTGGCTATTGTTAAGAGTGCTGCAATAAACACGGAAGTGCAAGGATCTCTTTGATATAATGATTTCATTTCCTTTGGATATACACCCAGTAGTGAGATTGCTGGGTCATATTGTAGTTCTATTTCTTAGTTTTCTTAGGAACTTCCATGTTGTTTTTCATAATGGCCGTCCCAATTTACATCCCTACCAACAGTGTAGAAGATTTCCTCTTTCTCCTTATCCTTTTTGATGCTCATAATTCCCATTGAGTACAGATAATTTTTTGATACCATTCTCATTGGGGTAAGATGATATCTCATTGTGGTTTTGATTTACCTTTCCCTGATAATTAGTGATAGTGAGCATTTCTTCATATGAATTGTTGCTGTTTACATATTATAATTCACCTCTTTTGTAAATCAAATTATTTGTTTTTGCTTTTTTGCTCTCAAGTTGACTCTATTATATATTATAGAAATTAATTCTTTGTCAGATACATATGTTTCAAATATTTTCTTCCATTCTATAGGTTATATCTTTATTCTGTTGACTATTTATTTTCATGTTCATTAGCTTTTCACTGCTATAGCAAAATACCTCAGAAAAACAACTTAAAGAACAGGTTTATTTTGGTTCATGGTTTCAATCCTTAGTCAGCTGCATTGCTTTTAGGCCAGTGGCAAGGCAGAATACCATGGCAGAGGAAAGCTACTGGCCTCATGGCAGCCAGAAAGCAGGCAGAGAAAGCATGGGGCCCAACATAAGATACATCCTACAAATATATGCCCCCAGTCACTTACTACTTCCAATCTCCTAAATATTCAACTCTCTCCATAGTTCCACTAATCAGGGACCAATCCTTCAACCTATGAGCCTTATAAGACATTTCATCTAGATATAAGCCATAACATTCCACTTCTGACCCCCAAAGGTTCATGCCCATTTCACAATGCAAAATGCATTCCTTCCATCTCCAATAGTCCCCATATTCTTAAAAGTATTATAATTGCTCAAAATTCTAAGTCCAAAATTTCATCTGATACTCAAAGAAAACTCTTAGCTGTGAGCCCTTATAAAAATTACAAAGCAAGTTATATAATTACAACATACAGTGATGAGACAGGCACAGGGTAAACACTCCCATTCCAAAAAAAAAATAGGTATAGGGTCGTAGAAAGGAGGAATGGAACCAAAGCAAGATTGAAACATATCAGGGCAATTCTGTAGCTACATGTCCAGAGTCCAGGGCCTGTGAGCTCCAAAAGGCTTGAGTAGCCCTATCCCTATGTCCTTGCCTGCTGCAGCTCATGTGTCACTTTTTTGGTTGCCTGTGCTCACTGTCTTGGGGTGATGTTCCATAGTTTTGGCATCTCTAACTTCCTGTGGCTTCTATTGCAGCTTTGGCTTCATTCTCATAGCCTCATGGATTGCCTTATCAGGGCTGCTTGCAGGTATTCCAAATCTATCACACACTGTCTGGCTTCCCAAGCCATTTGGGTGGAATCCTCCATGACCCCATAACTCTTACATTCTGCATGACTGCAAAACAAGCATCACCCTGGATGACACTAAGATTTTCTGGCAACTTCAGTTATATCTGGGCCCCCTTCAGCCACAGTTTCAGTAGACTCTGATGGTCTGGATGGATGGGTATGGTGAAGAAAATTATGGATACACAATTTCCAAGGTGGTGCTGTGTGAATAGTGTGAGTAGGACACTCTCCTCACAAATCAAAGTCTTTCAAAGGAGTTCAGACTTTTGTTCCCTTGACTTTGTGAAGCATAGGGTCTGCCCAACTCTTGAGATGCCAGCAAGGCATCTTTCCTATTGCCCTGTCTCTATTTTATTTATTTCTGGTCTGATCTTTTTATTTTTTTAATTCCACTAATTTTTGGTTTGGTTAAATATTGATTTTCTAGATCCTTGAAATGAATCATTATGTTGTTTATTTAGAATTATTTTATATTTTTATGTAAGCCCTTATTGCTATAAAATTTTACTTAATACTGCTTATGCTGTGTCCCTTAGGTTTTGATATAGAATGTTTTCATTTTCATTTATTTCAAGAAATTTTTTTAATTTCTTTTGTGACTTGTTCATTGATCATTTGTTCATTCATGAGAACATTTAATTACCATGTAATTTTACAATTTGTGAAGTTTCTTTTATTATTGATTTCTAGTTTTATTCCATTGTCAGAGATGACACATGCTATCATTTCAATTATCAAATGGTTTATGCTTGTTTTGGGGCCTAACCTACAGTTTATCCATGTGTTGATGAGAAGATTGTGTAGCTGTTCAGTGAAATGCTCTGTAAATACATTAGATTCTTTTGATCCATAGTATAGTTTAATTCTGATGTTTCCTTATTGATTATTTTTATCCAAAAAATCCATACATTAATGAAAGTGGAATACTGAAATCCCCAATTATTATTGTATTAGAGTCTATTTCTTCTTTTAGATCTAATGTTATCTTTATATAATTGTGTGCTTTTGTAATAGGTGTGAGGTCCTCAATTCTGATGTGATTGGAAGAACAAATTCAGACCAGACACCAAAGAAGTGTATTGTGCAAGTAAGGTGATTTATTGAAGGAAAAATGCACTCTCAAGGGCAGGAGTGGAGTTCAAGAAATAGTTACAGAACTTGAGTAGAGGTGGTGGTATCTAATTATAGTTGGTTCTGTTTTGCTGTGTTCATTTGATAAATGGGTGACTGACAAAAAGGTATACACAATCATTTTGGTTACTATGTGTGTCCTTATCCATAATCATGCAAGCGAAACTCAGAAGGGGGTTAAACTACAATTCTAATGATATATTAAAAGCATTGTAATTAGGCAGGGTTATCTGTTCACTCCAGGTCCCATCCACACAGATGCCCCCAAGCATGGGGACTTAGAGTTCTGTAAGCTCTTTAAAGAGGAAATTAAAAGGAAGTTCTTAACCACAAGTTAACCATCAAATGGGAGAGTCTAAGAGTATGTGGAAATCTTAAAAGAGTGTCTCTTAAGCTAAGGGTAGGTTGGGGGACAGTCTTTATGCATGAAAATTCCCAGCAGTGTGTCCCCCAGTGGTCATGTCTACCCAGCTACCTAATACAATACTTCAGCATTGGGTGTATATATATATTTATAATTGTTGTTTTCTGTTTTTGAATTGATCCCTGTATACTTACAGAGTGACTTTATTTGTCTCTTCTTATAGTTTTGTATTTATATTCTATTTTATCAAATGTAAATATAGCTATTACTGCTCATTTTTTTATCTTTGTTTTCATGGCATACCTTTTTCCATACCTTCACTTTGAGTCACTGTGTCTTTACTTGTGAAATGAGTTTCTTGTAGATAGCATATTATTGTATCTATTTTTTAAATAATTCATGCTAAAAACATTGCAGAGAGTTGGAATAAAAGGAACATATCTCAACACCATTAAGGCAATATACAAGAAACCCAAAGCCAACATCATATTGAATGGGAAAAAACTGCACAAATTCCCTTTAAAATCAGGAACAAGACAAAGATGCCCACTATCTTCTCTACTTTTCAAAACAGTCCTCGAGACTCTTGCAAGATCCAGAAGACAAGAGGATATTCAAATAATTCAAATAGAAAAGGTATTTCTATCTAGGAGACTAAAAAATTCAACCAAAAGACTACTAGAGTTGATTAACAAATTCAGCAAAGTAGCCAGATACAAAAATTAACCTAAAAAATCAGTAGCTTTTCTATATGTGAACCATGAATCCACAGAAAAAGAAAATAATTACATTCACAATAACCTCAAAACCAATAAAATACTTATCAATAAACCTAATCAAAGAAGTTAAAGACCTTTATAAGGAAAATTAATAAACACTAAAGAAAGATATTTTAGAAGATCTTGGAAGATGGAAAGATCTCCCTTGCTCTTGGAGAGGCAGAATAAATATCACTAAAATGGCCATTCTACCAAGTGATTTACAGAATCAACGCAATCCCTATCAAAATACCATTGCTATTCTTCATAGACTTAGAAAAATCAGTCATAAATTTCATATGGGGAAACAAAAGACCCAGAATTTCCAAAGCAATTATGAGCAATAAGAACTATGCAGGAGGTAATACAATTCCTGACTTCAAATTATACTATAGAGCTATTGTAATTAAAACAGCATGGTATTGGCACAAAATCAGGCACATTGACCAATGGAACAGAACAGAAGGTACAGAAACAAATCCACATGCTTATAGCCAATTAATCTTCAACAAAGAGGCCAAACACATATCCTGGAAATAAGACAGCCTTTTCAACAAATGGTTTTGGGAAAGCTGATTAATCATTTTTAGAAAAATGGAATAAATCCATACCTCTCACCCTGCACAGGAGTCAATTCAAGATGGATCAAAGACCTGGAAGTAAGACCAGAGACGGTGAAGTTACTAGAGGAGGGCATAGGTTCAACACTTAAACATATAGGCACAGGTAGAAACTTCCTCAGCAAGACCCCCAAAGCTCAGGAAATCGAAACAAGAATTAATAAGTGGGATGGCATTAAACTAAGAAGTTTCTGTGCATCAAAGGAAACCATTTAGAGTCTAAAAAGAAAGCCCACTAAATGGGAGAAGATCTTTGCCAGCTACGCCTCTGATAGAAGATTAATATTTAGAATATACAAATAAAATACTTTACACTAGAAAAATAAATAACCCAATCAAGAAATGGGCAACTGAGTTGAATAGATACTTCACAAAAGAAGAGATACAAGTTACCAATAAATACATGAAAAAATGTTCAACATCACTGAGAATCAGGGAGATGTAAATCAAAAGTACACTGAGATTCCATCCAACCCCAATTGGAATGGTAATCATCAAGAAGTCAAGTAACAATGTTGGCCAGGATGTGGAGATATAGGAAGACTTCTATACTGTTGGAATTGCAAACTAGTTCAGCTACTATGGAGATCAGTGTGGAGATTCCTTAGAAAACGTGGAATGAATTCACCATCTGATCCAGTTATACTCCTCCTAGGTATCTTTCCACAGAGGTTGAAACCAGAGAACTACAGTAATATATGCATACCCATGGTCATTGCAGCACAATTCACAATAGGTAAATTATGGAATCAACCCAAGTGTCCAGCAACAAATGAATGGATCACAAAGCTATGAAAATATGCACAATGGAATTCTACTCAGCAATAAAGAAGAATAGAATAATGACATTTGCAAGAAAATGGAAGGACTAGGAGAACATAATGTTAAGTGAGATTAGCTAGTCACAGAAAGTGAAGGGACATAGGTTTTCTATAACATGTGCAAGCTAGAGAGTAACTGGCATACCAGAGGGACTCCAAATAATGGAGGAAATACCTCACTGGAGCCCAGGAAGCAGTCTAAGGGAAGGGGAGGGGAAAGACTTTGGTTAATTATTGGAAATACTAACATTGACTGTGTGTACATATGTGGAAATCCCAATATCAGTCTCAGTCCTCTGTATGGAAGGGGGGAAGACAGGGAGGCAGGGAAGACACCAAGTGTTGTGTGCATGTATGTCAATGTCAACATGATTTACATTATGATGTGAGATGATAATGCACCAATAAAAGCACATTAAAAAAAGATTTAACTACAATCCGGAAGATGGCGACGGAGTGAGACATGTCTCAAGAGGCGCTGTGAGCTCGATTCAAATCAGTCTTGGAACCAGCTTTTTGAAAGAAGAAAAAAGCAGCAAAAGGGTGAAAAACGCTGCGAAAACTGGAATACAGCTGAGCAGAACCCAGAAGGCCGACCAGGGAGAGCAAAGAAGCCCGTCTCCACGGCCCCGGCGCCACGCCGCCAAGCGGAGCCGCCATTGAGCCGGCCCTCAGCATGGAGTCTACTAAGACAGAAATATACAACAACCCTCTGCACCCCACCGACCAGAGTTGGAGTGAGCGACTCCTGAACTCCTCATCCTAGCCAGGCGGCATTTCGAGGCACCTTCGACCGAGACCAGAACGCGTGGTCATGAACAGCTTAAGGCCGCGCAGGACCATCCCAGCTCACCTCTCCCCACAGAGCCGGAGCAGAGATAACTGCACTCCAGAGCTTGAATCAAAACTGCCTCAGGAACAGCTTATCAACGGAAGGAAGGAGAAGCAAATCAGCTCAAAAGTGAGTAAAGAAATGGACAGCTGACGAAATCTAAGGAGCAGATGAGGGAGAAGGTGGGAGCCGGCGCGTGTGCAGCAGTAGCAGCCGCCATCTTGTCTGCCGCCCACAGCAGCAAAAATCTGCCCAAAAGATCTGCAGAGGCCAAACCAGGTCTGTTCTTACAAACTTGCAGGGATTTTTTATTTTGCTTCTTGATGACGTTTGTTGTTTTCTGGGGGTTTTTGCTTTGTTTTGTTCTGTTTTTACTCTGTTTTCACTTTGCATTGCTTCAATTTATGTATGTTTGTTCGGAGGATTGGTTGCCTTTTAGCTTTTGCTAGATCCTAGAAGTCAACACCTGAAAACCACCAAAGACACCAATAGAGCAGGCAGAAGAAATACCAGAGTAATTGCAACTCAGTACAAGATACCATTCACAGAGAGAAAATAAAAATAAGAAACCTACAAATTCCGGGAAAGCATGCAAGAGCAGCAAAGTTATAAATTTAAGAACAGGGAAACCATGAGAAGGAGAAACACAAAAGAAACAATGAGTCAACACGACCCCACAATAACAGAACTCAATGACACTGGTTGGCAGACCGTACCAGAAGGACAATTCAGATCTTTAATAATAGAAACAATACAAAACTTCCAGAAAGAATGCAGAGAGAGCTGGAAAGAAATAAAGGAACAAATAAACAAAGAATTTGACACCACGAGCAGGAATCCTGGCGAAGCCTTGAGGGAAGTGAAAGAGGAAATAAGAGAAGTGAAGGCATCGATACAAACTATAAACAATAGATTAGACCATATGGAGAGCAGAATATCACTCCTAGAAGATGACCATTCCAAAAATGAATCCATTATACATAATCTAGAAAAAAACATTCGACAGTATGAATCCGACATCGATGAGATCTGGGCCAATTTTAAAAGGGCTAATCTAAGAATAATAGGCATAGAAGAGGGATTAGAAGTTGAAACTAATGCAATAAACAACCTTTTCAAAGAAGTAATATCAGGGAACTTTCCAAACATAGAAAGACAAATTGGTACACAGGTGCAGGAAAAATATAGAACCCCCTTCAGACAAGACCAAAGAAGAGGTTCACCACGCCACATAATAATCAAGATGACTAATGTAGAAGCTAAGGAAAGTATCCTAAAGGCAACAAAAGTTAAAGGCCAAGTAACATTTAGAGGCAAACCAATTAGAATCACTCCAGACCTCCCAAACCAAGTCATGAAAGCCAGGAGGGGCTGGAGTAACATATTCCAAACTTTGAAAGAAAATAACTTGCAGCCAAGATTCTCCTACCCAGCAAAACTCTCTCTCAAAATTGGCAGGGATATAAAAACCTTCCATGACAAACAAAAACTGAAAGCATTCATGTCTTCCAAACCAGGACTAGAGAAAATACTCAAAGAGATTAACTACAAGAAGAACTAACAAGCAAACGTCAGAACCAGAGAAACAATAATTTCCAGGAAGCAAACAACTAAGCAAAGAAGAACAAACACTACTGCAAACAGAAGTCAAAACCCCAAATGTTAGGAATTAAAAATCATCTCTCAATACTCACACCGAATATAAATGGTCTCAACTCCCCAATAAAAAGGCACAGGGTGACAAAATGGATCGAAACACAGAATCCATCTATATGCTGCCTGCAAGAAACGCACCTTACATACAAAGATTCCCACAAACTAAAGGTGAAGGGCTGGAGTAAGGTAATTCATGCCAATGGAACTCGAAGAAAAGCAGGAGTAGCAACTATGATATCAGATAAATTAGATTTCAAGCCTAAGCTCATCAAAAGAGACAAAGAAGGTCACTTTTTACTAGTAAAAGGAACAATCCAGCAAGAGGAAATAACAATTATCAACATCTATGCCCCAAACATCGGTGCAGCTACTTTCATGAAACAAGCTCTACATGATATAAAATCACACATAGATCCCAATACAATAATACTGGGAGACTTCAACACCCCTCTTACATCACTAGACCGATCTTCAAAAAAAACAGTGAGTAAAGATGCTTCAGACCTAAAGAATATCATAATCAAATGGACCTGTTAGACATATACAGAATATTTCACCCAACTACAACTGAATTCACATTTTTCTCACCAGCCCATGGAACCTTCTCCAAAATAGACCACATTCTGGGCCACAAAGAGAGCACTGGCAAATTCAAAAAATGTAACATAATTCCCTGCATCTTTTCAGACCACAATGGAGTGAAACTAGAAATCAACTCTAAGAAGACCCAGAGTAACCATGTAAACACATGGAGACTGAACACCACACTGCTGAACGAGGAATGGGTCATAGAAAAAGTAAGGGGGGAAATTAAAAAATTCCTAGAAACCAATGAAAACAGAGACACAACATATCAAAACCTCTGGGACACCTTAAAGGCAGTACTAAGAGGAAAATTTATAGCACTGAGTGCCCACATAAGACGAACGGAAACTCACCAAATAAATAACCTAATGACACAGCTCAAAGCCCTTG
>PVLC010037460.1:0-15283 GCA_004027655.1 Graphiurus murinus
GTGCGAGGGGTCCTTCTGTTCACTAGGCAACAGGATCTTACCTGAGATGCTACCCACAAGGTACCAGGTAGAGGCTGGTCAGTCACAGGCTGGGCCTCCTCAAACAGTCTATAGCACCCAGAGGTTCTTATGAGACAGAGTCCCAGATTTGTGGGGAACTTAAAGGGAGACAGGTACCAAGTGAGGGTCTTAGACCAACCCTCCAAGGGACAGTTCTCAAAATTTGGGTTCAGAAGCCAGAATGACAGAAGAGATAAGGGTCTGGGCTCAGATATCAGATAGACCTGGATTTAGTTCCTGGCCCTGCCACTTATGAATCATGTGATCTGGATGAGTTACTTTTCTTCTCTGAGTCTGTTTGCCTGGATGTAAACCAGAGATATTTCAAACTGCCTGCCTTTTGGAACTTTTGTGAGAATAGTGCTTGGCATGATGGAAGTGCAAATTAAATGATACTTAAAATGATGAAGTAATTTAACAAACACTTACATGATGCTAACTATGTTCCAGTCACCATTCTAAGCAATTTTTAGGTGTTACTTCTATAAAACTGAGTACAGAAAGGTGAAATAACTTGTTCCATATCCCATAGCTAGCCCGTAGGTTCAAACTCAGGCAGTCTGGCTCCACATCAGCTATATGATCTTAATAATATTCCATAAAGGACAATGACAAAGGATCATGAAGGTATAGATATGAACTGTAATGCAGAAAACTCAAACCCCAGCCAGTATGTTACTAGCATTTACTGTGGCAAGATTTTCTGCCCTTCCTTCCTCCCTCCCTCCCTCCCTCCCTTTCTCCCTGGGATTGAACTTTCAAGCTACATTACCAGCTTTATTTTATTATTTTTTAAAAATTTGAAATAGAGTCCCATTAAGTTACTAAGGATCCCACTAAATTGTTGAGTCTGTCCTTTAACCTGCAATCCTCCTGCCTCAGCCTCCCAAGTACTGGGATTACAGGTGTGTACCATCATGCATGAAAAATCTTCTCTTTCTTTAGTGACTAAATAGGTGAAGCCCTGCAGGTCTAGCTACCCCTGCTCCTGATTTCCCTTTAAAACATCATTTTTCTTGAGTGGTTCAGAAAATAGAGTACCACTGTCTTTGTGCTTTTCACTTTATTTTCAAGAATATTTGCTTGTGGCTGGATGGAGCCTTCCAGGGCCCCTCTGCCACAGTTATAGTTCCTCTGAGTCTAGAACAGTGAGAAACCCCAGATTTGTAGGACAGCGCCTGCCTTGGTTCCAGCAACCAAGGGTCTGCTTTGTTTTTGAGCTAAGTGCCCACCTCTGTGGTTGCGTGCCTCCCTGTGCACACATTATCCTCATTACACCACTTATCAGAGCAGTTTGAAATGATCTGCTTGTGCAAGTGAAATGAGGTAGAGAATTTCTTGCAAGAAAAGCAGTCACAGTGAAAAAGGAGAAAAAAAGAACTACACTTTAGGGGCTTCTCTCTGGGCAGAGAGGGAGAACTGAGCTATGAAGTTTCTAGGTCCCCCAGCTTTCCTTGGATCATCCCGGGGGATGCCTGATCCCAGCAGCACTTCAAGTACAATACTCACGCTGCAAGTTCAGGGAAGAGAGAAGGAAGTTGACCCTTGTAAATAGAGCTGCCTCAGGAAGGCAGTTGAACGTGAACATGGGTTCAGAGCCTCAGATACAAGGCAGGACAGAGATAAAAGAAGAGCAAAGACAAGATAGAAAATATGGATGATAAATTAGGTCCTCTTTGATAAACTTTGAGAGATATAAATAGAGATTAAAATTAGATTGCTAGGCACAGTGATGCGTACCTCTACTTGGGAGGCTGAGACAGAAGGATCGTAGGTTAGAAGCCAGTCTCAGCAACTTAGCTAGACTCTGTTTCAGAATAAAAAATAAAAAGGGCTAAGAGTGTAGCTCAAAGGTAGAATGCCCCTGAGTTTGAGCGCCAGTACCCCCACTCTAAAAAAAGGAATTCTGTTTTAATTACTTTAATTGCACTTATTTCTTTGAATTCATACAAGTCCAGCCAGAGCTACATGGGTCCCCAGGATTTATCTTAGGTGTGTGCTTGTGCTTGTACATGGATCCCCAGGATTTATCTTGGGTGCGTGCGATTCTGGAGGGCAGGAGCTATGTCCTTTTCATCCCCATATCTTTAGTGCCTGGGCCCTAGCACAGAGTGGTGTACTTGTATTGGGCTAGATGATGGTGACCAACTCATCCAGATTTAACTGTCACTATCCTGGATTTGTCACCAGAGATCCTGTGTTTCCAGAAACTCTGAGTCCCAGGCAAACTGGAGTCATTGGCATGCTAGGCTGAACCTCTACTCCTGCCTTGGTTTCTTGTCCTTAGCAACCGAGAGCTTGAGAGAGACTGAGTATATGGCGCAGTGGAAGTCCAGCCCCACCTCTGGTTAAACCCTTCAGCAGGGAGTCTATTGGAGGCACATCAGGAGGATGTTAATTCTTCCTGCTGGGCTCATTCTCATGAGTAGTAAATGTGTAGGGAGGCCATCTCAACTGCCAGGCTCAGCCAGGGTCTCTTTCAAGGCTCTTGTTATGTTTAGCACAAACCCTGGCAGCTGGTGGGTGCTCATCACTGCTTTCCCAGCTATGAGGATGGCTTTCCCATACATGAGGAGGGCTGTTCCATTCTGAAAGAAACTGGATTCATCTCAGTGTGGCATAAAACAACTTCTTTTCAATATCAGCATATAAACAGAAGAAGAATTTTTTTTTTCTTTCCAGGATGTAAGATTTTGTTGAATGTCCACAAGTTGGAGAATCTCACAGACTTTAAATTCCATTTGGTGGAGTATCTCCTCTGTCCAACATCTTGGAGGATTCACAAATTTCCCTGATCCAGGATAGAAAACCAGGACATAAATAAACATACAAGATAGGATGCGATAAATGCTACAGGGTCTGTTCAGAGCAGTGCTTGTATAGGTTTTAAGAAGAATGGATACAGACATGATGGGACATGATGTAAGTGAGCTACTCTTGAGGGATGGGTATGAATGGCCCAAATGGAGCCTGGAGCCCTGTAGTTTATTCTAGAGAAGGGAGTCCAGGGATAAAGCCATGAGGGCAAGCTACAAAGGAGATCAGTTCAGTGAGAGCATGATATTACTGAACTAAAGGAGACTCAAAAAGAGGTTGGGACAATGTGCATGAAGGGTTCATCTGCCGAACAGGCCAATGTGTTTGGCATGTAAAGGGAAACTTTGAAGATGCAAGGGAGGGCAAGAGCTGGCGTGCTGAGGGCATTAGGTAATCATTTGAAACCATTAGAGCTCAATAGAAAGGAATTCAGAATTAATAGTTAAGTGGGAGGATCAACTTGCAGGGCATTTGGGTGCTCAAACTGGGACATCAAAAATATCCCCAGTGCTCTGTGGGATTGGCTTTCCAATCCAGATAGGCCTAAGTTTGAAGCTTCTCTCCACCACTCTATTCCTACTGATGTTCTCTGCACAGAGCCTGATAATGGCATCTCTTTGCCCTCAAGAAGGGGGTCAAACAGCCAACACCCTCTGGACTTCACTTCTACTCTTATAATTTATCCTCTGTGTCTATGCTCCATTTTTTTTTCATTTTGTTCTAGTTTTTTAAACCCACTCTACTTCTCTCACATCTGGAATTCCTTCTTCCTTTCTTTTACCTGCTGACCTGCTCCTTGATGTAAGCAGTTTTCTCCAGGCAACTTTCCCCGAATATTTCTTTTATTAAAAATAATTTCTCATAGAACCCGGGGTCCATCCTATTACTGCATGTTTGCATGTCCTTGCCTCTGTACTGAGACCTGAGGACATGACCTACCTGTGAGACGCTCTCCTCTGAGTGAGTTCAGCCAAGCAGGTGGGATAGGGCACCTGTATGAATGACAGGACAACTATGGAACATGTCATCTCTCAGAAGCCTGTTGAATCACCTGGAAATGAGCTTGCTGAAGATGCTTATGGTTGGAAGAGAAGCCTGTCTTGAACATGTGTGACAGGTATATGACAGAGATATGAAAAGAGAGTGGCCAATCTATCAGAGGGAACTGAGAGTCCCCACATCAGATTACTAGTAGGTACAAGATTAAAAGCTCCCTCTATGTCTGTCTTTAGGCTGGTCCACTATTATTCTTTCATTTTATTATGGGAATTCTTATTGTCTAAACATATTGTCATTTATACCTTTCCTTTTCTAGGCACAAGCTAGAAAGAGGCTGGGCAGTTCATCAGCTGCACAGCCAAGTTCTAGAGGAAAGAAAGCAGTAATATGGAAGACTGTTGTGCAGAAAATAATATACAGGAAGATAGGATCCCTGGGTCTTAGACTGGGCTCTCTATCATCCTATGACCTTGAGTCTTTGTTTGTGTTAGTAATACTTCTTGTATGTGCTAGCCATCTCGTAAGTTCCATCTCATTTATTATTAAAAAAGAAAATATCCTGACAAATAAGTTCCTCCTACCTCATAAATGATGAACTACTGTTTAAGAGACTCCAATCAGAGTTTGAACCCACTGTCAAACAAGTAGTATGAAAGAAATAAGGGCTCAAAAAATCCAGGTCCATTTGAGCCCTTATATATATATATATATATTTTGGTTATTTATCTATTTAATTAGATCTGTTCTAGCTCTGCCATCCTCAGATGCACAGTGACAAACAAATCATCCACAGCTTTACCCATACACACAGATGGAAATTTCATCAGAAAAGAAAATATTACACATGTGCATTTTGACTGGGTATTTAATGATCTTGGAATAACACCTTTATTTCTTCTAAGCATATGCAACATATAAAATTTTATAAAAAGGCAGATGGAGTGAAAGGAGATAGAGTAAAATTCTTCAAAGATGATGAAAGAAGATAACCCTCCCCACACTCCAAAGGGGACTCATCTTCCAGGTGAAAACTCTACTCCTCTAGAACTCACTGGGCATCAGTGCTCAGCATGTTGGAAACACTCAGGCATTTGATGGCATCCATAAAACCTAAAAGGATTACTCTACCTCTCAAAGTCCATGGAATATGATGATTAAAACCTAGATTCTGGAGTCTGACAGAAAAGGGTTCACATCTGAAATTCTCTGTGTAGTTTTAGGACAAGGGTAATTAATGTTTTCCTGCCCAGACCTTTCAGCATCTGTTGAACACCCTGGATTCCTTTTCAGGTAATATTTTCATATGATTAAAATAAAATGTATAAAGTTTAATTTATAATACAGCTACATATGTTTAATTAATGCTCATCTGTGAAGTATTGGTAAAAATGTCATAGGACTGTTAAATCATCTATGAATCATTACCTATACTCAAAATATATGATAAATTTCAGCAAGAACTTAGTGAAAACAGTTATGTTGTTATTTCCCTTGTTTTAGTTCATAAGCCCCCTGAATTCTATCCATGGACTTTTTAGTCCTCTGTACTACAAGGGGTGGGAATCTGTAAACCATATTTTCCAGATTCTTTTCAGCAGGGATCTCACTTACATTCTTCCTGCAGGAAAATGCTTGGCTACTCAGACTCAGTCAGGGAGAAAAGAAGTGCATCTATCCCTGGCAGCAGTGGTCTCAGCAGATGGCTGCAGCAGCAGAGGCAGCCACCCTGGCAGCACAGGGGCATGGGCCAGGAGGGTGCATGCTCTGTGTGGGACAGTGATTCTGTTATTTCGTCATCTTTGAACCACACCATGACTCCATTTTGCTCCTCCAGTAATTTTGTAGACTGATTACAGGTATTTACTCTCTGTACTTGAGGTACTTAGAGTGACTTCTGCCTGTCAGATTGAATTCTTTTTTAAAAATACAAACTCTAATACTAGAGTAAGTTAATGGAGATATTTCTCATTTGCATAATACCTAATTCAAAGGTTTGTTGTGAAAACTTAATGGTGCAGTACATATAAAGTATTTGGCACATGGAAAAAATCTCTCCCATTATTAGCCAGGAAATTTTGGCCTCATCACTTATATTTATGTTATGATAATGTCGCAAAGGAAGTGCTTTTTTTTTTTTTTTTTTTTTGTCTACAACAACTATGGGAGTTTGATCTGGCTTACAGAATCTCCTCAATACAATTAAGCAGGATCACTTCTTTATAAGGACAATTTCAAAAAATAATTAAAAATAGCATTAGAAAAAAATAAGTGAGGCTATTGTTATTGATATCACCCAGTTACTCTTACTAATCTGAAACGTGCTTTCTTTTTTATTTTTTTTATTGGTACATTGTAATCATACATCTTTGTGAGGTACAAGCTGGTAGAGGCATACATGCACACATCTCTCATTTAACCCTTCCCTAATTCCTACTCCATTCTCTCCCCGCTTCCTCCTTCTCATATTCAGTTTAGGGATTGACTTTGATATGTTTGTGAAAGTACATCATGTGTGTTAGGGTGTTTCCCTCCCCCCTATCACCTTCAGTTAAGTCACCTTCTTTGCTCATCTAAGGTTTCTCTTTCTTTGTCTAGTGTCCTTCCTATGACCCACTTTCTCCCTAGTTTCCACATATTAGGGAGAGCATCCGATTTTTTACTTTTTGTGACTGACTAATCTCACTTTACATAATGTTTCCAGTTCCATCCATTTCCCTGCAAATGACATGATTTTGTTCTTCTGTATGAGTGAATAAAATTCCATTGTGTACATATCACTTTCCTGTATGCCAACCATAAATCCGCTGAAGAAGAAACTCAGAAAACAATTCTATTCACAAAAGCACCCTGAAAAATAAAAAACTTAGGGAGAAGCCTAACCAAGAAAGTAAAAGACCTCTCTAAGGAAAACTATAAGAAGTTGAAAAAACAAATTGAAGAGGACCTTAGAAGATGGAAAGATCTTCCATGCTCTTGGATAGGCAGAATAAATATTATCAAAATGGCCATTTTCCCAAAAGTGATCTACAGGTTCAATGTGATACCCATTAAATTACCAAGGTTGCTCCTCACAGACATAGAAAAATCAGTCCTTAAATTCATTTGGAACAACAAAAAGCTTAGAATAGTCAAAATAGTTCTTAGCAACAATGAAATATGGTTTCTTGAGCAGTTATGTTGTAGTACCCCATGACCAGCCTAAACTAGAGCAGGACTATATAATAATGGCTAGATTTTTCAATCTCATTAGAAATGAGTCATAGTGAATGATCTCCACTCAATCTCATTTTAAGTAGAGATAAGCAATAATACTAAACCTCAAGGCAAATTGACCTCATCAAACTCATAAAAGAGAATGTTTTACCATCTACAAAGAACCTGCAAATTGAATTCTTTGCATAATTCTACAGATTTTCAAGCATTTTCTGTGGGCAAAAGATTTGCTGGTAAGAAAGTTACCAGCTTGTATCTAACAAAGATGTATGGTTACAATGCACGAATTTAAAAAATAAATAAATAAGAGTAAATTCGGGGGCAATAGTAGTGCCCATAGAGAACCAAGAAACTAGGAAAGAAAGAAAAGAAGGGAGCCTCTTGAGAGGAAAATATACTTGTTACATAGTGGTCATAGCTATGATAAATTCAGATTTGAAGGAGATATAATGATTTTTCCATTCAGAAAGATTGTCTAAAATTTTTGCTTTATTAAAAAAGAAAGGCATAACTTCCAGGTCTTTGATCCTCCTTGAGTTGATTCTTGTGCAGGGTGAGAAAGTGGGATTTATTTTCATTTTTCTGCATATGGTTAGCCAGTTTTGCCAACACCATTTGTTAAAGAGGCTATCTTTTTTCCAGTGTATATTTTTGGCTCCCTTGTCAAAAATCAATTGACTGTAAGGATGTGGGTCTGTCTCTGAGTCTTCTATTCTGCTACTTGAAGAGGGCATAGGACCAACACTTCAACACATAGGGATAGGTAAAAACTTTCTCAACAAGACCCCAAAAGCACAAGCAATTCAAAGGAAGATCAATATATGGGATTGCATTAAACTGAAGAGCTTCTGTGCAGTAAAGGAAACTATCAAGAACCTCAACAGAGAGCCCACAGAGTGGGAGAAAATTTTTGCCAGCTACTCTTCTGATAGAGGTCTGATATGCAGGATATACAGAGAGCTCAAGAAAATCACAGCTAAGCAAACAAATAACCCAATCAAAAAATGGGCAAAGGATCTAAATAGACACTTCACAAAAGAAGAAATACAAATGGCCAATAAATGTATGAGGAAATGTTCTACATCATTAGCAATCAGAGAGATGCAAATCAAAACTACTTTGAGATTTCACCTAACTCCAATCAGAATGGCAATCATAAAAAATACGAACAACAACAAATACTGGCAGGGGTGTGGAGAAGTGGGAACCCTAATACATTGCTGGTGGAATTGCAAACTAGTGCAACCACTTTGGAAAACAGTATGGAGGATCCTCAGACCAATGGGAATGAACCTACCATATGATCCAGCAATACCACTTCTGGGTATCTACCCAAAAGAATGGAAACCAAACTATCAGATTGACGCATGTGTATCTATGTTTATAGCTGCACAATTCACAGTTGCCAAACTATGGAAACAGCCAAGATGTCCTTCAACAGATGAATGGATTACAAAACTATGGGATATGTACACAATGGAATATTATTCAGCCATAAAGAATAACAATATCATGTTATTTGCAGGGAAATGGATGCAACTGGAAAACATTATGTTAAGTGAGATTAGTCAATCACAAAGAGTAAAAAAGCATATGTTCTCCTTGATATGCGGATGCTAGGGAGAAGATGGGGCATAAGAGGGTCTCCAGATGAAAAAGGAGAAACCCTAGATAATCAAAGAAGTTGACTTAACTGAGGGGGATGGATGGGGTGGGGCACCCTAATGCATATGATGTACTTTCACAAATATATCAAGGTCAATCACTAAACTGAACTTGGGAAGGAGGGAGGGCGAGGGAGTGGAGTGGGAACTGGGGAAGAGGTTAAATGATAAATGTGTACATATATGTCATTATCAACTTGTACCTAACAAAGATGTATACTTACAATGCACAAATTATTAAAAAAAAAAAAAGACAGGCAGAGGCAAGAGAGAAAAGGTTGTTTAAATAGTATTCATCTGGCCAGAATACAAGTGATGTAGGATAGAAGAAATAAGCAGGTAGAAAGGAGACAGAGGGGAAGGGGAAGTAAAATATAACTTTAATATAAAAAACCTGGAACTGAAGCACTTCAGCCTCTACTCCACAAACTGGTTCTCTTTCCCAGGCCTGACTCTCCCAAATTCCTGGGAAATCTGTACATCTTGGAGTTAACTAAAAGGAAGTATAATTGCCCTGTGCATTGATAGCAAGACAGGTATGATATTTTGAAAAAGCTACAATTTAGGACACTCTCCAGCTTATCTGTCAATCAGCTAATGAGGATTCCAATCAGCCTGAGGACCCTAAGGTTGACCAGACCACCGGACCACCAGGAAGCACCTCAGGACTACCAGACTGAGATCATCCACCCTAGAGCTGACCGGACTACTTGACCACCATAAACTGTCTCTGGGACTACTGGACTGAGATCAACCTCACATACCTCCTAGAGCCCATCCCTCACAAAAGTCCCCTATAAGAAGAGAGCCCAAAACTACCCAAAATACCCTTCCTCATCTTGAGGTGGCCCACATTCTTTCTTGAATGTGTATGTCTTCCTTTTTTCCCAAATAAACCTCTGTCCATGTCTCTGACTGGCTGGTGCTGAAATTCTTTTTCATCACGTTAGCCAAGGACCCTGCAGATCCTGAGTTCCTGAGCTGAGAATTCACCCCAACACAAGGTAGTTCTTTGTAAAAGACCTGGAATATCCTGACCTCACTGATAAACCTTCCATATGTAATTGAGATGGGTTACCAGGCCCTCTTGGCTGATGCCATTAAACACTGGATTAATCCTCATGCAGACTCAGCAGCACTGTATTTATTATGCAGTTATTCCATGTGAACTTGTCTAGAAAGACAGAATAGGATAACAACAGTAGCATCAAGCCGGGTGTGGTGGCACATGCTTGTAATCCCAATACTTGGGAGGCTAAGACAGGAGGATCCCAGCTTCACTGCCAGACTCAACCACTTAGTGAGGTCTTCTGCAACTTAGTGAGACCCTGTTTCAAAATAAAGAATGAAAAATAGGGCTGGGGTTGTAGTTCAGAGGTAAAATGCCCCTGGGTTCCATCCCCAATACTGAAAAAAAAAAGTAGCATCAACAGTAATAACTAAGATTTATTGGCTAGTTCCAGTATGTCAAGATTTGTCCTAATGTATGATCTTACTTAATTCTCACAATAACTCTTTGAGCAAGACTTCATTCATATCTGTTTTACAGGTAATACAACTGAGGAATGAAACTGAAGTCCCAGAGTTTTGCCAGTTGGGACAATGAAGAGTATTCCTAGGGCCCCATTCCTTTTCTTTCAGCCCTCTGTGTGGTTTCAGGTTTTGATCCCAAATTGTTTTTACTAGATTTCATGTTTCAGCACGTGTGCTGACACTGGATCAACAGATTTGAGTGATGACAGTTGATTTTGCTTTCTTGAAATACAGATTGCATTTACAGTGGGCTGCTTCAAAAGCCCATTTAGTTCGTGGAATTGATGAGTAGAGGAAGGCCATACAGGTTGCATTTTGAAATTCTCTAATCTGTAGTTCCAAAAACAAATCCAATAAGCTTATTTTTGTCTCTAATTAAGGTCTTCTTTGGTCCACTTCATGTGACCTCCTCTGCACATGTTTAACCTTAGATGATGTCATCTGTCTTATAGGATAATCTTCCATCCTGGTGGTGAGGGGCCTGGCTCTGTGAAACTGGAGAGATTTTCCTTTGAAACTGGCCAATGCTCTCAATATTCCTGTTGTGAGAAGAGGTTTAGGCCTGGCAGTTTCAAGCTTGATCAGATCTGTGACATCAGCTCCTACGCAAAGTCCTAGATTTCTAAAAATGCATGCAATCATTAGCTGTTCATTTGGGGCAGGCAGAGCCTAGGAATGAAGTTAAGCATGAGGAATGGTTCTCCATTTTATTTTC
The DNA here is from genome assembly GCA_004027655.1 of Graphiurus murinus. Taxonomy (NCBI): domain Eukaryota; kingdom Metazoa; phylum Chordata; class Mammalia; order Rodentia; family Gliridae; genus Graphiurus; species Graphiurus murinus. The sequence continues at coordinate 11,002 of PVLC010037460.1, forward strand.
TGAACTTTTGGAGTCTTATTAAGGAAGTCTCTGCCTGTGCCTATATGTTGGAAAGTTGGTTCTATGTTTTTTTTTTTCTAGTAATTGCAAAGGTTCTGGTCTAATTTCTAGGTCTTTGGTCCATTTTGAGTTAACTTTTGTACAGGGTGAGAGGTAGGGATCTAGCTTCATTCTTCTGTATATGGATATCCAGTTTTCCCAGTATCATTTGTTGAAAAGGCTATATTTTGTTCAACATATATTTTTGGCACCTTTTATATGATGTTTCCTCAAAATACTAGGAATAAAACCACCAGATGACCCAGCTCTACAATTCCTTGGTGTCTTTCCATAAGAACTAAAGTCAGAATACTGTAGTGATACAAGCATTCCCATGTTTATAGCAGCACAATTCAAAATAGTCAAGTTATAGAACCAACCTAAGTGTCCGTCGACAGATGAATGGTTTAAGAAAAAGTGGTATATACATACAATGGAATTTTATTCAGCCATAAAGAAAAATAAAATTATGTTATTTGCAGGACAGTGGATGGAACTAGAGAATATTATGCTAAGTGAGATCAGCCAGACTCAGAAAATTCAAGGGCTGCATGTTTTCTCTCACATGTGGAAGCTAGAAAGAAGAAAGGAAAGAGGAGAGAGCTCATGAAAATTAGGAGAAAGAATAGTAGAGTGGTAAATTTGGGGGAGAAGAAAGGAGGAATAAGGACACTTGGGAGAGGAAACAGAAAAAATAAGGTTCTGTGTATCTCACTATGATGTATAATTACAATGCGCACACACACACACACACACACACACACACACACACACACACAAAAGAATGATGGTATCCACAACCAAACCTATTTGCTTTGAATTATTTTCAAATAGCTAGGAAGCACAATTTAATTTCCTTGTTTTTCCAAAAGATTGGAAATCATATTGTTCCAAGTCAACTTAAAGATATGGTAGGTGTGCTACAAACAATGACAGGATAATGTCTTGGATTCCATGGTGATGGACCTGCCATATGTAATGTCGCTTTTTTTCTAACTCTTTTGCAAAGCCTAGAGTGGCTTAATGCCCAGATGAGGGAATGTTAACCAAGGACAGGACAAAGGTAGCAAAGGAAATGAGAAAGAAAATACTGTGCACATCTGCATAATTAGTCTAAAGCTAAAACAAGCTGCCTTATCGCAGTAGTACCCTGTGGCATAAACCTCTGAATTCCAAAAAGGGTTTCAAAGTCCACTTACATTAAGTCCACTTCTACTCGATAGACCTCCATGGCCATCAAGCCACTCAAAGGGGCCTTATACATTGATAGTTGTGCAATTTTATTCCTTCATAAATGTTCCAAATAATTTGCGCATACAGGGTAAGGTGCATGCTCCTGAGAACTGCACTCAACTCTTTTGTCTCTGTCACCATTCTGACATGTTTTTAATGTCCACATGCATTTCAGTGGACTGGAAAATTCTCATCTTGTAGCTCAAAATCAGAGATCAAGCACAAAGCAACGAGATCCTGTATTTGACTGGTACCATAGCTATGCAAGTAATTTTGAAGCAGCTTCTACTCATATCAGACAGGTACATCATATCTGCAGAGGTGTTTTTGTTGTAGCTTCACTTTTCATTAGTGTGCTTGCTTCTTAGCTAACTGAAACTAAAAACAAGTTAGCTTACTAGCTCAGGTTTTAGAAGCAATTGGGTATCTGGCAAGAAAAGATACGTGGAAGGGGGCACCTATGTACCAGTTTTCAATAAAAGAGGCAACATGAGGGTTAATTAGAAAAAATGGGTAATGAAGTCCTTCTGCAATAGGTAATCATCAGTATAGGGGGTGGCTTCTTCCTGCCAATTTAGGCCAAAGTTACCTATGTTATTCAATTACTCCAGACTTAGCTGCTTAAAACAACACACATGTATTGCAGTTTTGGGGGCTTAGGAATCCAGCAGCAATTTAGCTGGGTGGTTCTGGCACCAACAACTTGGATCTCTCAAACCAAGTTGTTGGCCAGGGTTGCTGTCTCTGAAACTTGACTGGCTAGAGGTTCCTCTTCTGAAATCATTCATGTGGCTGTTAACAAGAGTCTTCTGTTTCTCAATGTGTGAGCCTCTCCATAGGGCTATACATGACTAGACTTTTCCCATGAGCAGGTAGAAAGAAACAGAGAGGATCCACCCAAAAGCTGCAGTCTTTTTATAATCTACTTTTGGATGGGCACCCTATACACACACACACACACACACACACACACACACACACACACACAGTGTTCTATGTAAAAAGCAAAGCACTCAGTTCAGTCCACACTCTGGAGGAGGGAAGTTGTTCTTCATTTCTTAAACAATGGAGCAGCAAAACATTTGTGGTTGTATTTTTTTTTTTTTTTTTGCAGTTGTATTTTTAAAGCCAAGGCAATGTCCATGCTTAATGCATTGTCAAGGGCAGTGTAATCTCAGTACTTAGGAGGCTGATACAGGAGGATCACAAGTTCAAGTCCAGCCTCAGCAACTTAGCAAGACCTCAGCAACTTAGTGAGACCCTGTTTCAAAATAAGAAATAAAAAGGGCTGGAGTTGTAACTTGGAGGTAGACATCCCTGGGTTCAATCCTTAGTACCAAAAAAACAAGCAAACAAACAAAAAAACAATATGTATTTCAAGGGTCTCACCCCATGCCGGGCAAGTAGAAGATATTCAATAAATAGCAGCACCTTTCATTGTCAAGTTTATTATGGTGGGCAAGATGGCTGAGAAGTCATTACCAGAAGGAGCTTTGACTATTTATCCCCAGGTATCAAGATCAATTTATTCTTGACCATCTCTAATTCACGTAAACAATTATCTTCCTCATCTGGGCCTCAGTTTTTCCACCTTTAAAATTAAGATATTGGCCTAGAAGATTCTAATGGCTCCTCCATGCAACTGGGAAATTAATGAAACAAACAGGTCCCCTTGATCTGTGTTGTATTTTTCACCCAGCAAAGTATAGTGTCAAACTAGTGAAAAAAACAATGACACTTCTAGCTCCAAATCTTCTATTAAGTTGAGGAAGTTTATGTGCGTGAGTATATGTGTGTGGATGACTGAGACTTTGTATGTTTCCATGTTTCCTTGTGTGTCTGCAGCTGTGGGGATGCAGTCAGAGGAGGGACCTTCAGTGTTTATTGTGCCTCTGCTCAATACCGGTGCCACACTGGGGATTTGGCAGTGACAGGTGTGTGTGTGTGTTAGAAGGTGGGGTTGTTTGTCTGTCCTTGGGGAATTGTTGGCTTGGTTGTCTCAGCTACTGCTTTATTTTGCACTCTCAGAAACAGAAGGACCCTCAGTTTCTTAGTTTAGGAAATGGGGTTTGCAGAGCCTTGGAAATATCTGCCGGCTCATAATGTCAATGTTAATCATGAAGGGAGGAGCTGCTGGCATTTGAGGTCAGTGTTTATTATTTTTCTTACTGGGAGTTACTAGTGGAGCTCCAGAGCTTGGTAGGTCTTAAGGCTGCTGTGATTGATGTGACGCAGTGGTACGGGCAGGTGGCCCTGAGCTCACATGTGGCGCAATTAACATTTTATAGCTCCTCCACCCCCTGCCCTCATTCAGAAGACAACACTTGGCTAAAAGCCAAACTTTCCAATTATGCCATCAATAAATTTAGTGACATTGGCAAGAGAGGCGAAGGGAAAGAGTGTTTGCTTTGCCCCAGGTCTGATTTCTACCCTCACACTCTGTCACTCCTGCTGGTAGCTCCCCCATGGAGCATTTGAGGAAATATCGGAAAAAATAATTTAACAGTCACAATGGAGATTGTTGGTTTATAGAGCCAGCATATGTTCCCATATGTACTTTCTTTATTGGAAGATTACACCCACTCAGCTCATTTCCTTGTCAACCCAAGCAGAAACTGAAGGGCACTCAGATCCAGTTAATGAAAGGAGCATTTTTGATTGGATTATTATTATTATTATTTTTAGTGTTAAGTTTGTTTAATTCTTTATATTGTCTAGATAATAGTCCTCTCTCAGAGAAGAAGCTAGTGAAGATTTTCTCCTATTTTGTAGGCTCTCTTTTCAGATTCTTGATTGTTTCTTTTTTTAAAAAATTTTTTATTGTAGTAACTCGTGCAATATAGCATACATCTTTGTTAAGTACAAATTGTTAACAACATATTTGCACACAATTCTCATTTGACCCCTTCCCCGATTCCCTCCCCATTCCCTCCCCCGCCCTCCCCCTAAGGTTCACTTCAGTGAGTGACCTTGATATGATTGTGTAGGTACATCATGTGCTTTAGGGTGT
>PVLC010037461.1:0-15287 GCA_004027655.1 Graphiurus murinus
TCATAAACCATAAGATACATCATGTCCTTATCTACAAGATTCAAAATCATGACATCCCTGCTCAAACATATGTGATGCCTACCATTCTCTACAAAATGAAATCTAACCCCTAACTTGGTTCTAGTGGCTCCCCATAATTTCACACCAGCTTAATTTTCTAGTCTCATCTGCACTGTAACCTGTACCTCAGCTATTGTTGAATGTGCATTGTTCCTTGAACATTTGCTGGATGAAACAAACATCAAACATGCATAATTGTTTCATGGATGCTATGGACTTGGATGGTTATGGCATTATATTATTGTTGTGATAGTTAATTACAAAGGCACCCCCTGAAATGCAGAAGATAATAGTTTAGCTGAACTGTAAGGTCTTAACAGCAATGTACTACTGTGAGGCAATTGTGTACTATAGATTGGAATGATAGACATTTGTGCAAATTGGTATATGCCCATCCCAGGAAGTGCATGAGATTGTCTATTAAAGAAAAATGCTAAATCATATATATATATATATATATATATATATATATATACAGTACATATTTATATTTTAATGTATTTTATAAGATATAAAGTATTGGTACAGTGGTATACGCATGAAATTGATAATATTAGGAGAATGTTCAAGGTTTTTTTTAGTAATTTGGATGCCTTATTTCAAAAAGCTAGGGAGAAATTAGGATACAGGAGTGACTAGACAAAGAAGGAGAAACCCTAGTTGGAATGATGGAGGAGGCCTGAAGGAGAGAGGCGGGTGGGGGGAGAGAAACTCAATGAAGGAAACACTTCAATGGACATGATCTACTACACAAATTTGTCAATTCCAATCTCCTGTATAAGTAGGGTGGAGAATCTGGGTGGGGGTCAGGAGGGCGAGGCTTACCAAGTATATGTGCATGTATGTCTCTATCGTGAATTTCATCAGATGTATGATTACAATGCACCAATAAAAAAAATTAAGGGCAAATGACCAAGCAAGGACTCTGGTTTCATCTGAAATGGTTTCTTACCCAAGCTGTGTGATTTTTAGAAATGCACTTTAATTTAAAACAATTTTTACATGTGCAAAATAGAAAGTGTTAATACCATATACTGTTGTGAAAGTGAAAAGTGACATTTTTTACTTGTAGTGATTAGCTCAATAATTATAGTAGGCACTTGATGAATATAAGGCATTAATATATTATTAATTGTGTTGCATTCAATATTTGTAATTGCCTAATGCTATATGCCCAATAAAGGGCTCTAGATTGAAAAGAAAGTCACTAGTTTCTTAACCTTAAAAATTATGTACTAGCTGGGTGTGGTGGCACACACCTGTAATCCCGTACTTGGGAGGCTGAGACAGGAGGATCGCACATTCAAGACCAGCCTCAGAAACTTAGTAAGGTCTTCAGTAACTTGGCACGACCCTATTTCAAAATAAAAATGAAAATACATAGGGCTGTGGGTATATCTCAGGTGTAAAATGCCCCTTGGTTCAATCCCTAGGACCAAAAAAAAAGAAAAGAAGGAAACAAAAACAAAAACAAAAGATTGCATAACCTTTGGTGGGACTTTGGGACTTCAAAATGGTGCAATTGCCATGAAAAATATTTAATTAAATTATTTAATTAAAAGTAGAACTACCATATGATCCACCACCATTTCCGGGTGTATATTGAAAAACTGAAAGTAGGATCTTGAAGAGATATTTGCATATCCATGTTCAAATCATCACTATTTACAATGGACAAGAGGTGGATATAAGTCAGGCATGGTGGCGCATGCCTGTAATTCCAGTAATTGAGAAGCTGAGACAGGAGTATAACAGTTTCAAGGCCAGCCTCAGAAATTTAGCAAAATATTGTTTCAAAATTATTTTTTTAAAGAAAGGGTCTAGGAGTATAGCTGAAAGGTAGAATGCCCTTGGGTTCATCCCCCAGTACCAATGAATGAATGAATGAATGAATGAATGAATGAATGAATGAATGAATGAGACCAATGTCCATTAGGAAAGGAATGGATAAGCAAAAGTGTGGTATATACCTACAATGGAATATGATTCAGTCTTAAAAAGAAAGGAAATTGTGTCACATACCACAACAAAGATGAACCTTGAAGGCATGATAAATAAAATGAGTGTATTACAGAAAGGAAAATACACAATGAAGCAGAATGGTGGTTACCAGGGGAGAGAGGAAGAGGGAGAGAGGAAAGTGTTGTTTAATGGTTAGAGAGTTTTAATTTTGCAAAATAAAAAAGTTCTGGAGAAACATTTTACAAAATTGTGAATATACTACTTTTTAACTGTGCAATTAAAAATAATTAAGATGGTAAATTTGATGATATGTGTTCTTTTACCATCATTAAAAGAGATAGATGGGTGGATGGATGGATGTACAAAAAGAGACAGATATAGATGAACAAAATTTAAAAACTCTTATGTGGTGATAAATAAGTTGTTGTTACAAGGTTAAATAATTGCATCCTATCATGTAGTGTGAGATGGGGAAGCAATGTTTATTTATTCTATTAATACTGAGCACTAACAATGCCTTATACATTATGTCAGGTACTGAATATTAAGTCCAATTTTTCAAATCAGTTTGAGAAGAAATTACCAAATCATCATGCAGCTGGCATATGGTATGAGATGGTATAGCATGGTACGGTAGGTTATGGCAAGAATCTGATTCCTCAAGAGATTTAATTAAGTTGGTAGAATCAACAGTATTCTGGCAAGCACTAAGTATAAGAAGGGAAGAAAGGGAGAAATAACCATGCCACACAGCTTGTTGGCATATAAAATCAAGCAAATTGTGTGGCAACTCATTAAGAAAGGGAATTAAAAGAGAGAAACCAAGTTGAAGGACCTACGATGGAGAGGGAAAAAAATCATCTTTGGATATATTCAGTTTGAGGTACTTTGGAATATTTTGGTGAAAACACCAAGTAGAAAATCCAAATTAAAGATCTGGGCTTCAGAAGATTCATATTAAATCATCAAAACAGACATGACTGAAGTCTGGGGCATATCTGCAATTACCCAAGAATTACAGTGTGAGATGAGACAAGAAATTCAAATATAGCAAAATTATTAGATTTCAAGGATAACGAATCTGTCACTGATTAAGTTATTTTTCAGGTATAAAGGATAATTATTACATACAAACCTCAAAAATGAACATGAACCAATTTTTTTTATATTGGGGCATTCCACCTCTAAGCTGTACACCCAGCCCTATTTCATTTTTATTTTGAAACAGGTTCTCATTAAGTTGCTGATACTGACTTAGAACCTGCAATCCTCCTGTCTCAGCCTCCCAAGTACTGAGACAACAAGCATGCACCAACATACCTGGCTTGAATTATTCTTTAAGAAAAAAAAATGAAGATCAGGAATAGAACTGACCAACTCAGAGAAATAAAAAAAATCAGGTAAAAGAAAAGATTATAGGCATTTAGATATAACAAAGAAAAAAATTTGATAACTAACCAATAACTATATCTAGTATTCTTTTGATTTATTTATTTAGAAAGACATCTGGAATGATGCTCATAATTAGCTGATAGTGATTATATCTGGATGGGATACTTGGATGACTTTCTAACTTTTCTTCTTTTCATTTCACATAGATTTTTGTGATTTTACAAAATCAAAGACATTTATATTTTCCAAAAGCAAAGTAGGCAGAATAAATATCTGAATATACATATACACATATTTTAACTCTATGCTACAGTGTGATTTTGAGTTCATAATATATATCTAATTAAAATTACATTGTCACATTCTTATTTTATCAATGATACTTAAAACAATTTCTGATTTTTTAGCATTTATTATGTGTCAGGTATATCCTACTTATGCCACATTTTTATACATATGTACATAATATATTATTTCATTGATATTAGTACATATTATATGTAGTATATACTATATATTGTTGTTATTTCTCATGCAAAACTATTTAGGCAAGTATCATTAGTGACATTTTACAGAGGAAACTGCATCTTTACATAAGAAACTTCACCTAGTTCATGGCTCTAGTAGATGTCAGGGCCAGAATATAAATCATGCTCTGCAATCTATTATCTTCCCACTATGACACGTTTTTTGTCATTTGCACCTTGCATTATCTTCTTTGTGCATGTGTGTGCTGAGAATTGAAGCCAGGATCTCTTGCATGCTAGGTAAGCACTCTACCACTGAGCTATTCTCCCAATACAAGTTTATCTTGTTATACAAAGATTTTAAAACTTAATGTAACCTAAAACATACTACCATCACTTTAATCTTTCCAAGTTGGACAATGAAAAGTCTTAACAAATACAACAGCTATTAGAAAATAGTCTTTCTGATCCTGGCATAGGATTGAAGCTCTTAAAGTTTTTCTGCAATATTTCTGTATTTGCTTCCTCATCATTCTTCCCTCTCATGTAATGAGTCTAGGGAGTAATTTCTTAAAGAGTAGAGAATCCCAGCTGGTACATGAAGTTCACAGAAGGAAAAATAGATGCATGTTGAATCTTGCCCTTCAATCCCACATGGTTGCTACTAAAACAAGGAAGAACCAATGAAAAGGTCAAGAACTGTTTTCTTAAGAATACATATGGGGTAGTCTTCATATACTAATGGGGTCCAATATTCTCCTTATATTCATGGAAGTTATTGTTACGTATCTTCTGCCTCTTAATTCTCATGGCAGAGTGGCCTTGAGTTAAGAGACCAGTGTCCCTGAGAGCTTCCATAGGCACCGTGGAAGGGTCTCGTCACAGATAATGTATTCTTACAACAACTGCACAAGAATAAGTCATTTGGGCATGCATTCTTGGGACCTGTTTGACCCCCAAAACTTATACTATAGTATTTCCAACAGGACTTGAAAGAAGAGAAAAATGTGTTGGTTTTTACCAGCAATTGCAATGTGAAAAAATAGATTACCAAAAACTTATTTCTATCTCAGTGACCACTGTTATGATATTCCCTTTGTGTCAAAGATACAAAGTATCATAATAGACTGTTGGCACAGTTCCCCATCTTTAATTTCTGGTACAAATTCCAGATCAAGGACTAATATGTGGTATGTATACCTCAAGCATGAAGTTAAATGGATACATATTCCTCATGAGGTATTATTTCCTTTACTGTAATGTAGCATAAAGGATTTATAACCCAAATCATTGTCAGAGAACTAACAGAAATAGTGTCTATAAACCAACGAGGCCATGAATATTCATTCTAATCACTGTACAGTAATCAGTTAGTAGTATGCATAGCAAGAACAATATAAACTCAGACTGCAGATTGCAGAACTGAATAAATCATCATAATAAATCATCATTTTTACATGACATAACTGAAGATAATGCATATTCCTTTCTGGCTGAAAATTTATTTAATATTTCATGATGCAATAAATATAAGAAAAAAAAGGAAAGGCCAAATTTAAAATTATGTATCTAGTCCTACAAATATTGGTCAAGAAAAATGTTACTCAGGTTATTTGATTACAGTTTTAATACTCATTATTTTTATGACTAAAAGACAAATAAAATATGAACTTATATTACTTCTTAATGTTTTATATAATGTGATGGACTTTTAAAAATATATGGTATGCATTGGCCATATTACTGACAGAAAGGTTTAATGAATTTTCTGATTATTTTTAAATTTACCATTTATATTATGAAATGGTATAAAGTATTCTGGTAGTTTAGATTGTAAGTATGATATTTCTACTAATTGTTGTCAGAAAACAAAATATCAGTCAGGATTAAAATCTTCTAAAAACAAACTCAACTAGAAATACCAATGAAGTATAATTAAGCATAGTTATGCTTATTTTAAATTATCTCTGGAAGTTTGTTATAATCAATGTCAGACATTTGCTATATCTTTTTCAGAACTGTTTTAAGTTACCCATTATTTCATTCTTCTAGATTGCTGACACCTTGAAAAAAGTAAAAATGAGTAGGGCATGGTTGCACACACCTGTGATCCCGGTATTTGGCAGGCTGAGACAGGAGAATAGCACGTTTAAGGCTAGTCTCAGCAACTTAACAAGACCCTGTTTCAAAATAAAAAAATAAAATAGGGATGGGGGATAGCTCAGAGGTAGAATGACTCTAGGTTCAAGTCCCAGTACCCCCCACACACAAAAGTAATAGTGGTAATAAAAAAAAAGAAAGAAAAGATGGGATGCTCGATAAATTGCATATATGCACGCAAGTGCAGGACCCACTGCAGACATAAAATGGTTTACTTACAGGATGGTGTTGCTTAGTGACCAAATAGTATCTCCTCGGCCACAGAGCAATCTAAACATCAGAGATAGGTCCCTTCAGCTTCAGATACGGCTAGAACAAATATTAAAGGGTGTATTTATCTTTTCTAATAGTTGGCAATTTTTGTTTTAAGTCAGTTGGCAGTGCTCAGTTTTATCATCTTTAAAGTGTAGGGTCTAGGGGTAAGGGTATTTGCAAAGCTACGTTTATTCTTTTGGGTGAATAAGAGGTGGAAACAAGCTTCTCTAACTATGAGACTGAAAGATAGTCTTGTTGCAATTAAGTCTATGTGATGTGTCTACTCGGTTCTTGTATAACCTCCTAGTTGCTATCTGTCTCCCTTTCTTTCATTAAACTAAAGTAGTTAATTAGCCAAGGCCTGTCCTCTCCCCTTTCTCTTTCCCTTTTTGCAGTAGTAATGATGTCTAATTATCAGTAGTAGTGGATTACTGCAACATCAGGAGCAAAGCATTTCTCACTGACAGCAAAGCTAGCCAGGAACCTTCAAACCTCCAGGAGCTTAGAATGATTCTTCATCTACTGGAAAATACCATTCAAATCCAATGCTTCATTTCAACCATTATATGCCTTTGAATTAAAAATGGCATTTTTGTCTCAGTGATTATAATCTTGCTATTATGAAGAAAAAAAATCTTAAGGGAGAAACATTTGGGATGTTGGGAAACAGGATAGAAAGGATCTTTTATTTATTTTTTAACTCACTGAAATGATGATTGGCTGTCTCACAGAAGGTGGAGCCTATAATTCTATGTCAGAAGTAGTAGAAAAATTTCATAAAAAGCAATAGATAGTTCATGAATTAAAACCTCTTTGGCATTTCCAAACACGCTTGAATGAAAAGCAGAGCTCTTAAATACTACATGGAAATCATTATCTAAGAATATCACCCGATGAATTACATTTCTCTCATAAATATATGGAACCTTTACTGAAAAGGGAAACACGTGTTACTTTATTATTACTCTGAAGTTGTCACTCAACAGTAGATTTCTTAACAGTAATTCTTTAACTATGCATCAATTTTTTACTGAAAACAATGGAGAGTAGAGGATGTTGATGCTGGTTTGGATAGCTGACATCCATAATTATCTTCGTGCCTCTAAAACCATTACAAAATTTGTTATTTCGAATGTTTAATTAATATTTTTAAGTGATCCATATGTTAATACATATACTGGATGTAGTCAAATCTACACAAATACACACTGATTGGACTAATATGCAAATGAAGCTACCTGATGGCTAAGCAGAGGAACCTAAATTCAACATAAAAGGAATGAAAACAAACTTCCCAGCTAGCAGGGTTTCTTTAAAATATACATATTAAACAATATTTCAAGTAAGTATATCTTAAATGATTATTTTATTCATTCATTTAGAATCCTAATTTACTTGGTCTAACAACGAATTATTTTTATCAAGTTCTCAATGTTACTCTCACTACAAATAAATCAAAGCAATTCATTCTCTACCACAGACTTCTGGCTCATGGAGAGGTAAATAAACCTCAGTTCTAGTTCATGCCAATCTAGTCTTCATCACGTAGTAAAACAAGATAATATTCTCACCATTGTCTTGAGCAGTACGGCACATTAAAGGAGAAGACTGAATTTGTTAATCTATGTCCTAATAATCTTGCAACAATAGTACATTTTAAAAACAATTTTTATGTGCTTTCATTTCACCCTTATTTTCATTTCCCATTTTCCATATAAATCCCAAAATAAATATACATCCTCAAAATAACTATTCGTAGTTAATCTCAGGCAACCATAAACTGCTTTCCAAACCTGAAAGAGTCCTCATAATACCTTGAGAAGCCTTTCGTGCACATTATTTCCATTTTAATATACCTCCGTTAGAGATCACACAGCCTTCAAGAAGCCTTCTTTCTAGCATCCTCCAGGAATATTGCACAAGGAAACAGTTGCCAGTGAGGGAGGAGGAGAAAGGAGTAAAAGCTCCAGAAATTCCAAAACGAGGCAAAAATACAAAGGGTGCCAGATAGCCTCCCCACCCCCCTCTCCAGGGGAGTACCACCGTAGCGCGAGGCAGAAAGGTCTTATGCATCTGATCTGCAACCCTTACTTGTAGCCCACAGTTCCCATCTTCTTGTAAAGGACATCAACGCTGCTGCTCCCAGCCCCGCAGGCAGCTGCGTGTGGGGCAGAGATATACTCAGCTCTCCCTGCCAGTACCTCGCAGCGACTTGGCTAGAGCTTTGTGGCCATGAGACTAGAGCCACTCCAAAAAGAGGAACAAAACACACACACCATTCGATAGCGCCCGAACCCATCTCTTTGTTGTTCATCATCTAGCTGCGGCTTTATTTGTGCAACGGGCAAGTGAGGAGGGAGGGAGGGGGAGGAGGAATCTCCAGGACCTTATCTACAATCTAAACAGTCTCGACAACGATCTCGGGGAGCGATCCAGGCATTCGGACTGCCCCGTGTCTCCCCGGTGGCTGTCTAACAATAAAACCTGCTAGTGTCCTGGGGAAAACCCCACAGCCACCGCTACCGCCACATTCGGGCTTTGTGCCAATGAGGAGACACTGTAGACTATTGATCAGAATTGTCTGTTATCAGAGCGTGCGGCTGGGGTTCCAGTCTGGCCTCTCTGCGCCACGGCGGCCACGGGACTTGCGACCTGGGACAATGGCCCAGCCCGAGGACGCCGGACGCCGCCCGACCGGGGAAGCAGGCGGTTGCAGCGGGTCCTGGAGGCGGGGAGGGCGGCCGGCTCTGGAGGTGCGCTGCCGCTTTAAAATAAAGGACCACAAAGACTCCTTGATGGGGAATCGTGCCTGGCTAATGCGAGTGGGGACGACTTGGGGAGGGGGCTGGAAGGGTGGGGGCACCCGAGCCATCAGTGGCTCACGGCTCCCCCTCTCTCCCCCCTTCCTCTCCCTCCCCGCAGGGCTGCTCCAGCAGACAAATAACAGAGGCAGCGAGCCACTCACCGTGGTCTTGACCGGCACGTAGAGCACTTGCTTGGCGCCGCCGCCTCCCCCGCGGACCTCATCCGGCTGGCCCAGCTGGAAGCCCTTCGATTTGACCCAGAATTTAAATTTGGCGTTGTCCGTGGAGCTGGACTCGGAGCCGTTGAGGAGCTGGACGATCCGCTCGTATTTTTTACGGGTCACCGTCTTGGTCTTGCCTGAGTCCCCGTAAGTCCTAAGGCACCAGTCCTGGAACTGGCGGTACATGTCGCGCTCGCTCTCCATGTCCCCGGTGCCCGGTGGTCGCCCGGATGCTCCCAGCGCACTTCGCACCTGTTCACCCCGGGCTCATGAAAAATGCAGCCCCGGCCACGATGCGGGGACGCGAGGTCCCGGCCGCCGCGGGAGCCTGCCTCGGGTGGGGTGGGGGAGGAACGGGGAGAGGGAGGAGGGTCCGGTTGGGCAATCAATGCCCTGTGCTACCAAGTCTGGTGCATTCGTAATCGCAACGGAGGTCTTGGACGCTGTTCCTGTCCTCTTAGTGATCGGTTTCTTTAATATTGTGTGACCAGGACCATCCCAACAGCATCTGGCCCAAAGGAGCTGGGTTTTGAATAATTAAAATCCCATTCCTTGGTTTATTAAAAATCCCAATATTGATTAGGGGTGGTCCCTCGACGCTTCGCCCCTGGGCTGCGTCCGGGGCAGGGCAGGTGGAGCGCACAGCCGCCTCCCCGCGCGCCCCAGGACCTTCCCCAGCCTCTGGCCCGCGGTCCGGGAGCTAGGGCTGCGCCTCTCCCAAACCGAGCCGCTGGGCCCGGCGCCTGCGAGCACAGAAGCGCACACTGGTCCCCGGGCTTCCCTTCCTCCTGGGTCCTGCTCTGCTCCGGCCTTCTCTGAGCCAGGCTTTAAGTCTAGAAGGACAGAAAGTTCTTACCTGTCATGTGTGTAAGCCTATCAAATCCTGTTTCACAGGAATTTTAAGAAAACCAAGGTATTTTAAAATGTAGTTTCTTCGGATGCTTTGGTCTTAATTCCAGCCCCGCATGGAGGTTCTTGGAGTTAAGTCCCAGAAATTAGCAGAGCATTCACAGAGGTTTGGCCATAGTTCTATAGGGTAGATGTAGTTGCCCAGAGATCCAATCCAGGGGGGATGTGGATAAATGAAAGCAGGCCGCTGGCGCGCGTCTCCGGGACAGTGAGGGCCCCCAGACAGGACTCCTCTGGTTCCTGCTGAGTGGGCACAAGCTATAGAAGTAAGTTTATGGTACAGATGCTTGAAACCCTTTGCATGAGGTTCGGATACAGAGAGAAACCATCTCCCCCTCGCGTGGTCACAGTTTGCAGTTCGCACGGGAGGTTTCTTTCGGTTGTCTATTTTCCCCCTGCCACGTCATGGACACCCCCTCCACTGCTCAGAGTAGCCAAATTTGAGTTCCTCTAGACGATTTTCCCAAGCAAATGAAGTCAGCGGTTCCTCCATTCAGGATTTCCATCCGTTCGTTACAGTGCTGGAAATAGGGGAGTTCCCATCCTCCTCGCGCGGCGGCTGCGGCCGCACCTCTTTATTCCACTCTCAGTCGCCGAGGCCCGCGTCCGTCCCAGGGAGCGGCTCGGCCAGGAAGGCGGCCCGACCGGTGCCCGGCGCCCGGTCGGCGTCGGAGCCCACCTTCGCCACTAGTCTTCGTCCCCCGGACCAAAGCCCCCAGCCCCGAACAGGAACCTGGAGTGCCTGTGCCCACCACGCCGCAGCGGGTCCCGGCACTTGCAAAACGGTCAGTGGCTCCTGCTCGGCCAGGCTGAGTGTGTGCGTGTGTGTGAGCCCGGAGCGAGGGTGTGCGGTGTGCGGGGGGTGCGCTGTGTGTGCGCGCGTCTCCGGGAAGGTCTCGCGGCGGCTGGAGCCGGGACTGACAGCCCGGGCGGAGCGCGAGCTGCTCCACACACTAAACCTCTCGCCTCTCCCCTCACCCCCACCCCTCCCACTCCCCTCTCCTCCCACCCCCACCCTCCCGGCCCCTTCCAAGCTCTCTGATTGGCCAATGGGACAAAAGTTTCTGTGGAGACGGCTGGGCGCTGACGTCACGGGCAGAATTGTCCCATTTAGGGATCCCGGGGGCAGTGCGCATGCTGCAGGCGGCAGGTTAGAGGCTGGAGGAGGTAGCTGGGCCGGGCGGCAGCCAGGTGGCAGAAAGGAGCACACAGCATCCAGGTGGGGGGACGACTCCAGCAGGGTTTCCATGGAGATTTCCTCTGGGTCTAGCCTAAAAACAGCAGATCAGCTGACACCATTAGCTCAGGACCTAATTACTGCTTATTGGAGCAACAAATGAGGGAGAGGGCCAGCTGCAAAGGAAGAGTTTTTTTATCCCCCCTCCATCTCCTCCTTTCTCCCCCTCTCTCCATCGCTCCTGAGTCCCTGGTGAATTCTCATTAACTTGCAAGATTCTTGCAACAACAGCTCTGCTTCTCCAGAGGCCACCCTGGCTGCTTTTATTCTTTTTATTTCCTTCTTTTGTATATAAAAGAGCTAAAATAAATCAATTGTCCCGAGTCCTTGAATTTCTGTCCAATAAATAGTAGACCAGTAAAACTCAGAAAAGCCGCTGTTAAATAGAAGTCACAAGTGAATCTAATACATGTGTATGAAGGAGTCGCTTTCAATGTGTTGAATTCTTTCTCTTCAGGCCTTTTACATTTTTTTAAAAAATTTTTCAGTATCTTAAGTACATAAATATTTGGAATGAGCAGCCCGGAGAAAACAATAGTTTGAATCACCCTTCTAAGTGTGGTATATTTCACAAGAGCATCTCTGTAAAGTTTCCCTGTGACATCAGAGATAGGGGACGATTCCAAGTCCAGGGATCTAAGTTTTGTTGTATGTTGGTAATGTGTTTCCTAGAAATTTCTGGAAGGATGGCACTGGGACAATTACTCATTCACGAGGAAGCGAAGTCTGTGGAGTTTACTCTCATAACTTCATTTACAATTGCAGACTTCATTTTGGTAGCTCTGTATTCTGAAAAAGCCTCCTTCGAGTACTTTCAGCCCCCAAAAGCCCTCCTTCCTTGATCACTCAAGTTACAATAACCTGTTTCTCCTCTGTATAGTGTCTGACATTATTTAACTCTGTTTCTTAGTGAGACATGCACCTTACTTTGGAATACAGTGTATACATACATCTGTCCTCCAAACATGAAAATGCATTTTATTGCACAATGCACACTGATACTTTTACTTTTTTCTCCTAATTATTTTTATTTGGTAAAGTATGGTCTCAACCAAATGAATTTACTTTATGACCCTGCAAGTGGTAATTGGCAACCTATGTTTTGAACACTTTTTTTTTTATTGTAAGAGCCCCTCTGTTCTTTGTTTGGTGCTCTTATTTTCATGTAAATGTATTTCATTGTTTAAATAGGTTTTTTTGTCTTTTCTTGTTCTGTAGTAACTTTTGCTCAGTGAACAATGGTCATAGTAAGTACTTAATAAATATCGAGTTGGTAAATTAAGAAATATTCAAGTTGGAGCAAAGGTATAGAGAATCCTTGGATTTCAAGGGCCAATCTTCTTAAAACCCTGAGGACTCTTATCTCCAGCACGACCCAAAGTGTGATCTTCTCTGTTTGCACACACTATTGATTATGCTGGCAGGTCAATACCTTTGACCATATCTTGCTCACCTCAGAGCATAAGCACCTGACAGAATCTAAAATCCGGCTTCAGCAAATCACTTCAAAATAATTTCCTTCTTTTTAACTTCTTTAGAGTTAGGTCCTCCCAGCTCCACCTCTAGAGTCATACTGAGCTTCTTCTTCAGCTATATGAATCATTTGAACAGGCTGCCTGGAATTTAACTTGGCATTTTCTTAAGAATTGCCTCTGCACAGAGCATATCTTTCCAAAAAGTGGTTCTTCATATTTTAATGCCAATCTTCCTGACCTGAGCTCAGGGTCTTTCCTGCCTGGCAGGCAGAAGAAGAAAGGATAAATAGAAGAAGGCAAAATTTTGTTATATTGAAAATTACATATTAATATAAAAACCCAAAACTGAACCAAAAGTGACATGATTTTATTATAAAAGTAAAAATTTATTTGAACCTTATTGTTTATATATTTTAGAAAATCTACATTTCAATGTCAATCACAAATATTCATGCAACATTGGATTCATCAGCAAAAATGTGACACTGTAAACAATCTAGAATCTGTAATAATAAAATCAGAGTGCAAAGAATAAATAAGGCTTCATTGATCCATACATATAATTATGCTTTCATTCAGCAAATATTCACTGAACTTCAATTAGTCTATGGACTCTAGGGTTAAAGTAACAATAAGATATATATATATATATATATTTATCTTATTATATATGTATTATACATATATAATATGGCCCCATCTTATAGAACTTAGTTTTTAGGAAAATACAGCATAAACAAAGAAATATGTTATTAGGCCTTGAAGTTAGTTGTAGGAGGATAAATAAATGGGGCTATGAAAGAACAATGGCCAGATGAAGGATTTGGTGAGCTTGGGGAAGATTTTTCTAAGTAGGTCACGTTTATCTTGACCTAAAGAATAGAAAGAAGCCAGTAATATTAAGTCTGGAAGGGAAACTATAGGCAAATCACAAAGATCTTAAAGTAAAAGACTTCTTGGTATGTTTGAGAAAGCCAGTAAAACTTGATATTAATGAGCTTGAAGGAGAGAAGTCTAATATAAGATCTAAGTAGTCTTCTGCAGCCAGATCTTGTGAGGCAGTGCTCGCCACGATAAGAAGCTTGTGTTTTATTGTTGGTCCAGTGGAAAACCAATAAAATATTTAAAGCAGAAAAATTACATGGTATGCGTTTTAATTTTACTAGCCAATTTGAGGACAAAGGATTGGAAAGGGGCAAGCGTAGAAGCAGGAAGACCAATTAAAACTAAAGTTGCAGTGGCTGTAGGTGCTTAGGTGAAATATAGTGATGGGGTAGAGTGGTAACAGTGGAGGTAGAGGGAGAGAAGTGATAGATTGAAGATATGTTTTAAAAATAGAACAAATATTGCAGATAGCAATGGAGTGAATGCTTTTGCTTCCCCAAATTCATAAGTTGTAATCCTAACCTGCAAAGTGATAGTATTAGAAAATGGGGCTGGGACAGGGGGGAGTGAGTCATGAGGGCTCAGCTAAAATAGGATTGATGCCATTATAAAAAAGAGTCCAGAGATGTCCTTGTCCCTTTTGCCATGTGAGGATAAAGCAGAAATACAGTCATGTATGAAGAGGGCTATCACCCACCAGATTCCAAATTTGCTATCACCTTGTTCTTAGATTTGCCTATAAAAAAAAGTCATTGTTTTCAAACCACCTAGTATATGGTATTTTGTTATAGTAACTGGAACGGACTAATACACTGATGGATTGCATAAGGCAGGTAAGGGAAAGGATTGAGTCATGGATGACTACATGGTTTCTAGGTTTCTAGCTTTAGTAGTATGGCTAATGGAGCCATTGACTTAGTGAGGGGAGTTTGAGGGAGGAACAGATTGGGAGTTGGAGGCTGAGGGAGGAGCAGAAGCAGGTTGGGGTGGAAAGGCAGGAAGCACGAATTTAATTTCAGAGAAGTTAAATTTGAAATACCAGGAGAGTTGTTCATGTAGGCATTTGAATTTAGAAGCTTGAACTACAGTGAAAAGTCTGGACTGGAGATATAAATACAGGAAATTTAAAGCCATAGGAATGAATGACATCACCTCTACCCACCCCCCACCCCAAAAAGGGAACGCCTCCATCATTTGATATTGATTTTGTATACACCAATACATTCTGACTAAAATAGAATGTCATGTACCAAGTAGCAGAAGTTGGCTTCTATTGGTATAATACTCATAGTGGGAAATGCTTGAGAAAAATAGCAATTTGGATCAATCCTTGAGTAGATCTAAACTGTTAGTGAGTTCCAAAATTTATATGGCTTTAAAATTATTTAAAACTTAAAAAGAGTTGAATGCTTTGGTTGGACCTCTTCTAGATTAGATTAGAATCTAGAGACATGCTAAAA
>PVLC010037462.1:0-15266 GCA_004027655.1 Graphiurus murinus
AAAAAAAAAGTTATTCCTAAAACTTAGCTGCACCTCAGAATCACTAGGACAGCTTTTATTATTAGCAGTAGTAGTATTAGTAGTAGTATTTATTGGGTTTTTTTTTTTTTTTTCCAGTACTGGAGATAGAGGCCAGGGAATTCTAGTACTAAATTACACTCCTGGTCCTTTATATTTTAAGACAGGATTTTGTCAAATTACTCAGGCTGACCTCTAACTGGCGATCCCCCCGCCTCAGCCTTCTAAGTGACTGGAATTATAGGTGTGTGCCATCACTGAAAAGTTGTGGATAACTGGAAAGAAGCCTGTATATTTCAACATAGTCTCCAAAGGACCCATGACTGTCCCTATCAAATTAAAACTTACTGAAGAAGCTGATCCTCAGCTAGCCTGTCCACACAATTTCTTACATCTCACATACACCTCCAGCCTACATATTTCAAAATTCCCTCTGTTGACACATTAAGACTTCTGCAGAAAATCTCTTTTTACCTTACATAGCTTCAAGGCCTGAAACTTTGATCCTTGCCCATTCACTCAGGTTAATAAGCATTTGCATTTTTTCAAGTGATAGCTATTTTGAATGGGCAGGGAGGGGAGTATGAAGAATTTTTGTCTAGTTAGAGGTCCATAGAGAAGTTGCAAAAAGCTAGGACATTGGGAGCATTAGAGATTGAGGAAGGCATCTGAGTCAGCAAGATATATGTGAAGAAAGAGAAATCAGAATACATAAAGAATAATTTTTAACTCTAGTACCCCAGAAGGGTTGTTTAATGAAGAAACAGAAAATTCTCTTCCTTCTTTTCCTCCAATATTTATCATATACAGAATCCCCAGAATCATCAACTGAGTACTAATATGATCTTTACTATTGAGTTCAATTTTGAGTAATGTAAAGCACAGGAGTCTTAGAGCCAGACAGAACTGGGCTCTAATCCCACCTCTGTCCCTTGTGGGCCAGTTGACCTCAAGCAACTCAATTAACCTCTGTATATCCTAGTTTCCTATCTGTAAAATAGCAATGATAATAACTACCTCATAAGGTTATCCTGAGAACTAAATTAATGATTTATGTACTTATTACAATGCTTCAATGTACCAAGGATCCAATAAATGGCTGTGTTGCCCTAGTATGACTCTTACAAATCAAAGAAGGAAATTTTTGGACTAGCCCAAAAATGCTGTTATATTTCCATGGGAAATTTCCATGTTCCAAAGTGATTGGCTCTGAGATAGTCTTCATTATGCAAACGTTTAAATACTTGCTTTAAAAATTAAACTTACTTTTTAAAGGAACTGCTGATCTTTCCAACTGCCACCCTTTTTATTTAGCTATACAGCTGCCACCTTAATCTCACAACTAATATAAACTCTCCCTGAAATGAGACTTCTGTAGGAATGAGGACTGTTTGTTTACCAAGAACCTTTTATGGGGCATGCACAAGCCAACTGGACTTCAATCGTACATGTGATAAAGTTCCTCTTCTCATAGGGCTTAACTTCTGTTTGGAGAAAATTATATGCCACTACAATCCCATATAATGTGTATGAGGATGGTGAAAGAAAAGAATCACTTTATCTTGATCAGTAAGGAGATCTTGGTTACTGAACCAAATGAGCATTGAAGTCAATAACAAATGGAAAAGATATTAATAGAAATATCTACATGAACTGCTACAGCAGGGGAAGATACATAAATGGACTATGGGTTTATCTGGACCTTGAATACAAAAGATGAGGATAAAATGTGGAATGTCATGGTACATATCTAGGTGGATACAATAGTAAGAAATACTCAGCTTATGAGAAAATAAGGCAATTAATGTTGGATTGGTGCTGCCATGGAATTATATTTTGCAGAGTTCTAGGAAATAAGTAAGGAAGTTTAGACTTTATGCAATAAGCAAAAGTAAATAGAAAATAAATAAATAAATAGATGGCATTATTGATTCTAGAACCAAGGTCTATGTAACATGATCAAAGTAGAGTGGGGACAAACTTATAGTCAATTGATCGTTGACAAAGGAGCCAAAAACATACACTGGAAAAAAGATAGTCTCTTCAACAAATGATGTTGACAAAACTGGTTAACCATATGTAGAAAAATGGAAATAAACCCCACTTTCTCACCCTGAACAAGAGTCAATTCAAAATGGATCAAAGACCTGGGAGCCAGGCCAGAGACTTTGCAGCTACTTGAAGAGGGCATAGGCCCAACACTTCAACACATAGGCACAGGTAAAAACTTTCTCAACAAGACCCCAAAGGCACAAGCAACTCAAACGAAGATCAATACATGGGATTGCATTAAACTGAAGAGCTTCTGTGCAGCAAAGGAAACTATCAAGAACCTCAACAGAGAGCCCACAGAGTGGGAGAAAAATTTTGCCAGCTATTCCTCCAATAGATGACTAATAGCTTGAATATACAGAGAATTCAAGAAACTCACAGCTAAGAACACAAATAACCCAATCAAAAAATGGGCAAATGATCTAAATAAATAGACACTTCATAAAAGAAGAAATACAAATGGCCAATAAATGTATAAGGAAATGTTCAACATGATTAGCAATCAGAGAGATGCAAATCAAAACTACCCTGAGATTTCACCTAACAACAATTAGGATGGCAATCATCAAAAACACAACAAAAACAAATGCTGGCAAGGGTGTGGAGAAGTGGGAACCCTAATACCTTGTTGGTGGGATTCCAGATTACTGAAACCACTTTGGAAAACAGTATTGAGGGTCCTCAGACAAATGGGAATGAACCTACCATATGATCCAGCAATACCATTTCTGGGTATCTACCCAAAAGAATGGAAACAAAACTATCAGACCAATGCATGTGTATCTATGTTAATAGTCACACAGTTCACAATTGCCAAACTTTGGAACCAGCCAAGATGTCCATCGACAGATGAATAGATTACAAAACTATGGGATATGCACACAATGGAATTTTACTCAGCCATAAAGAAGAACAAAATCATGTTATTTGCAGGGCAATGGATGGAACTAGAAAACATTATGTTAAGTGAGATTAGCCAGTCACAAAAACTAAAAAATCATATGCTCTCCCTAATATGTGGAAGCTAGGGAGAGTGGGGTCATAAGAGGGACTCTAGATGAAGAAGGAGAAACCTTAGATGAGCAAAGAAGGTGACTTAACTGAAGGTGATGGGGGGGCACCCTAATGCACATGATGTACTTTCACAAACATATCAAAAGTCAGTCACTAAACTGAACATGAGAAGGAGGGAGGGGGAGCTGATGGGGCAGGAATTGGGGAAGGGTTAAATGAGAAATGTGTGCATGTATGCCTCTACCAGCTTGTACCTAACCATGATGTATGATTATAATGCACCAATAAAAATAAATAAAATTTAAAAAAAGAAAGTAGAGTGGAAGGAAGGTTGTGTTGACAGGGATGGTGTGGGTTAAGATGGCAGACAAGCCGCGCATGGTGGGGCACGCTTGTAATCCCAGCATTCGCGAGGCTGAGACCGGAGGATCCGGGTTCACAGCCAGCCTCAGCTACCTAACGAGGCACTCCCCAACTTAGTGAGACTCGGTTTCAAAATGAAGAATAAAAAATAGGGCTGGGGGTATAGCTCGGAGGTAGAATGCTCCTGAGTTCAATCCCCAGTACTGCAAAAAAAAAAAAGATGGCAGACAAGCATTTTGAAGGCAAGATGTGATATTTTATGAATGTCATCTGGGGCGTTTGAATAATATCTGAATATATTCAACAATGCCAAGGTATTCTGAATCTAAATAATAAAACTATGGTTCATTTATAGTTTGTGTGTGTAAGATTGGGGATTGAACCCAGGGCATTCTACCTACAAGCTACACCTCCAGCCCTTTTTATTTTTTTATTTTGAAACAGGGCCTTGCTAAGTTGCTGAGTCTGGCCTTGAATCTGTGATCCTCTTGTTTCAGCCTCCCAAGCACTAGAATTATAGGAGTGTGCCCCCACACTTAGCATCAGTTTATCTTTTGATATGCAATAAAACAAATGTTATGGCCCAAAACATCAAGGGATATAGTAAGAAATGTTTCCTTTCCACTTAGATGTGTGGGGTTATTTTGTTTTCATTTCTTAATAGAGGATTGGGAAGATAAGACAGTAAATCAGCCCAATCTTTCATAGCAGCATATTTATTTCACCAGGAAAAAAATGACTTTAATTGCACAGAGGAAAAAAAAACAACAACAACAACATTTGAATACCCTTCTTGACAAGATCCAGGGCTTTCAGGTGAAAATAAAATGTGCATTTACAGTAAGTTTAGATTGTGGGGTAGACTTTAAAGTTCTTGTATAGCACCAGATCATAATGGATGGACATGAAATGTAATAGCATTGGTTTGTGCCTGTTTAGTAAGAACAGGGGAGTCTTTGCAGGGCTAAAGAAGTTTAAAATTTTAAAGATGTTTTCTTCTCAATGAGAAACAACCCCTACTCAACTCTATGTTGGCAACTCTGGGTTCAGAATATATGTTGTTGCTGTTATGTTCCGGAATGGTTAAGGCAGGAAAGAGAATCTCAAGGTCACCAGGAATAGTCTTTAGAGTATTCTTACAGGCCTTATCTGTGCTCACATGCCTAATTTTTTTTTTTTTTCCAAGTGCGAAGAATGGCCACTTGCTTGATACAGGCCCAGTGCCATCCTTTATTCAAGTTCCTTTATACTCCTTTTTTTAAAGAAGCTGTCAAGTTCTTTTTTTTGCAGCTGACAAGAAAGGCCAAATCTGTGGTATAGGAAAGGAGGCACAAAAAGAAACTTTTTTGTGTTGATGTTTTACTAAGTGAGCTAAGGAGAATTTTAGAATCATGTAATTTACTCGGGAGGCATTTACTGTACATAGCCATAGTGATGGTAATTTCTTTCATTGTTGAAGTGAAAAGATAACCATCAATCAGTTGTCAATTGGTCAATTGCAGAAGTGATGAAAAGAAACTGGTAGGGACAATCACTTCTGTGGCTACCTAGACCATTTGGAGGCTTAAGAAAAGCATGGGAACTGGATTGCATTTTAAAAAGGGATTGGACCGGATTTCTGCAAAGGTTAATAGGCAGAACTTCCTTGTAAAGAATAGCTTTGCAATTATGCATAATCAGGAAATGCACTTTACACATTAAAAAAATATTGAAGACATGAAGTTAGAGTGAAAAATTATTTACTAAGGTAGATAACAGGTACGACAAGCCCCCCAAACCTTGACTTTTGGGGTACTCTTAGTGGAGGAATAAATACAGCTTACTAATAACTCAACATCTCTTTTAGAACAAATTAGTGAAAATTATTTGCACCCAAATAATTACTTGCACCCAAATAATTTTCAAATCTTGAGAATTTTGAAATTAAAAAAACTTTCCAAAAATTTATCATAAAGAATAAAAAGTCTAATTTTTTAAAAAATGTTTAAACAAACACCTACAAATAATTTAATTTTTAAAAGCCTATGGAAGCTCACATAAAAGTTAAGATAAGAATAAATTTAAAAATCATTAACTTGCATAAAAGACAAATAGTACTTTGGGATGTAGTGCTATTATCAAGATTTAATTTTAATTTATCCTATTTTCTAAGAATGGCAATGTTATGGATTTATTTGGAAGGAGTTCCCCACACACAGTGATTTTTTTTTTTTTTTTTTTTTTTTTTACTGTGGTAGGTAATAAAAAGGATTACAGGCCCACAGAAGGATGAGATATCATCAGTTTGTAATCCAGCCCATGGTTTCCTAGATACCGTATTGTCTATTCTGTTCCGCTATGTGAAAAATGTTGAATATCAACAATGGGTTTCAGAGCTGTATTGTTGAGTTTTGTATGAACTAATCTAGCTTCACTAAAAAAAAAAAAAAGAGAGAGAGAGAGAGAAAGAAAGAAAAAAGAAAGAAAAAAAAAAAGAGAAAGAAAAAAAAAAGAACCACAGCTTTGGACAAAAGTCTGTAGTCAGTGCATTTGAAACTCCCCTGCACAAGAGCTGCCTGTGGCTGGGGAAGACATTTTACTCCTTTGCTCTCTCCCTTCTACAGTCAGCTGGTCTCTCTTCTCAGGTGTAGATCACCTATTCTAATTGCACCTAATTTGATCCTGTGCTGAGGAAAGTCTCAGGACTTACCAGCTGGGATAGGCCTCAATTACAGGACAGCTCTGTGCAGTACCTAGAAGGTAAGCTATTTGCACAACTTCTCTGCTGTAGTGTGCTGGCCTAACTCTAAAACTTTGCAGCATATCACTTATTTTTAACTTTCACTTTTTCTCTCTCCCTCTCTTTTCTTCTTTTGGGGAAAGAAAGCCTGACAGGTTTCTCCGGAAAAGTGGCCATCCATGGAATGAATGAAATGTTCTCTTTCTATTCCAGTAAGTAATTGACTTGTAACTAAAAATTGAGCTGGCTGCTGTGTCAACTGCAATGTGAGCTGCTGCTGGCACAGGTGTTGCTTACTCTTTAGCCTGGAAAGAAAAGGGGCTTAACCTGTGATTAAATTTCAAGTCAATTGACCTCAACATGATAGTGCATAATTCTTACTTGCCTACCAAATGGCCCCAGTTCTCGGTTTGACCCTGATTCTGGCACCTGCATTTTGAATGTTTGGTGTTGCTAAAGCAAGGCTTACTCTTTTGGTTTAGAAATCAATTGGGTGGAGAACAGTTCAAAGTAAATAACAAACGGTGGTCAGCAGACAGTCTTTGATACAGTGCTCAATATGTTCGCTCCTTTTAATGCACTAACTCTAAGTTCGTGTAAGTTATTATTCATGTACATTTTTAAAGTATGGATTTTGGGGGAATTTTATTAACTGCTAGGGATGCAAAGAGTCAGGGAGTTGCAAACAAGGATGTGAGCATTTTGATGTTACGTGCTTTCACCTGCTTAACTTTTATTATGCAACATCTCCTAGGCTGAGTGTGCCTTGCACTTCAATGATTTTGAGCTCCGGAATGCAATAGCAGAATTGTTTTTCCTGGTTTCTGCATATAGAACAAAAGTCTATTTAACTTTAACAAGATGGCCCTTTTGCATTCCGGAGACAAACCTGTATCTAGTTCCCAAAAGGAAAAGGAAAATCAGTGACTTCTAAAAATTACCATTTACACTTGAAGCTCTTCTCCATTCATCTTCTGTAAAACGCTTGCATGCTATGAACTGGTCTATGAGACGAGCGCAGTTATAGATTGTTTTCTTTTCCCTTTTTTTTTCTAACTTTTTTTTTTCCTAATCTGGGAATTAGAAGAACATGCTGATGATGCTTGCTTAACCCTGCTTTTAGTGCCAGGCTGTGACTAGCTCTCTGTGAAACCATTTCTGACCCTCTGCTTGCAGTGGTGAGCCTGAATTTTTCCCCTTCCTTGCCCATCACTGTCAGTCAATTATAGGATTGAACTGAACCAGAAAATCTGGTACAGTCTGCTAATTAGTACAAAGGGTTTCCAGTCTAGTGTAAAGACAGAGATGCAAGAGCCCCAGCAGTCACAGAAATCGTTTTGATTGGCCGTGGACACTGCCTTTTAGTGCTGCTTGGTGACTTCCTAAAGATATTGCCTCCTACCCTACAGGTCTTCTCCTTCAAGTACATTATGGGCCTTTTTTTTTTTTTTTTTTAAATCGTGTGTGTGTGTGTGTGTGTGTGTTTCTTTTTTTAGATCCAATTTCTCCCATTTTTAGTCTGTCATTTTTGCCTATCAAACAGACACATTTTGACTTGCCCAACAAAGAGCCAAGTTATCAACACTCACAGAAACTGACATTTTTAATTCAGCCTTCATTATGTCTTTGAATTATGACAGTGAAGTACAAAGACATTTTAAGGGGTTTTTCATTATTTTTTTAATCCAGCATTGGGATGTTTATCTTTCTTTAGTATTCATATTTCCCTTTCTACCTTTATTCTTGGTAATATATAATTAGCATTATCAAAACCATCAGCTATTATCCTTTCTGACTTTCGACCTTTATTTTTTTTTTTTTAGTATGTCTCAAGTTGGCATTCTCTAAAATAAGACAAAATCTCCATAAGAGGTTTTAATGAAATATTTTAGGGTTATTAAGACACGGAACCATTTTAAAATGTGAATCCCTCTTAAATATCATCTTAACATGAATAGGCAAATAGTGGGTCTCGTGATAAAACAGTAGCAATGAAATTAACTTCATGAAAAATTATTTTGTAAATCAAATTTGCACTTGCTGGTAAATGCAGTTTTACAGTGTATATTTCATCATATATTTTTAACCACTGCATTGGAGTTTTTGATTATCAATGCTCTGTTTAGATAAATTGTTATTTTTTTTATTTTCTGCTTAAGTAAACATCCCTTTGATGATCGATTACAATGACCCAGTCATATATCAAATAGAGTGAAACAGTTTTGTAATTTGTCAATGTAGCAAATATCTACCCCCAAAAGATAGATATATGTAAGGGTAAATTTAATGTCTGGCACTCTGTACAAAATTGCAAAAGCAGCAGTATCCAAACTAAAAGAAGCAATTGAAAGCACAGGGTTCTTGGTTTTCCAAGAATTCTATCTTTAGAACAACCTCCATCATTATTTAGTTGGGATACATGTGTATTGTGAATCTCCTAAAAGACCCTGTATTTACCCACATCTTAATGCAGCTTTAAATATCGGTTTTATCCTATGTACAATCTTGATAAAGCTAGTTATGTTGCCATGTCTGGTATTGATTTTTATATGTCTGACTTGCTATTAAATTTCAAGAAGGTTAATTTTGCTTTTATCATCCTGTCATGGGTAATACATTTTCCCAGAAAACTTGTCATAATTTTAAGGGCTATTCAAGAAGCAGTATTTGTGTTGAAATAGTTTTGTATTCATTTCCATATTGTTTATTAACTAGAATGTAGTGTGATACTTTGAAAAGAATACGCATATTTATGCAATTAACACTTTTTGTTTTTAGCCAAACCTTGCCCATAAAAAACTAAGAGGGTTTTAGAAAACTATTTAAGTAGTCAACTTTTAAGGAATAATATTTATATTCCATTTTAACTTGCCATCAAGTTTATATGTTGAAACATATCCATAAAATGCCTGAGAAAAGAGTACATTCTAGTAGTATTTTCCTTATTTTATTTTGTAATTGAAAGTATATGTTGAAATTCAAAGGTGTCTGCCACATGCAGAGTAGCAGTGTTCTATAATCTTTAAGAGCTGATAGTTATGTGGGCCTGTATTAAATTACGGGGGTTCACAGGCTTTAATATGGACACCAAAATTCTTTTTCATTTCAGTCTTATTCCTACAAGCAGGGGTCAGACTTGGAAAGAACCCTAAAGATTATCAACCTCATGATTTTCAAACTAACTTTCCTTGGGGACACTTGGGGTTATAGGGATAGGGAGGCCAGGTGGCTCCCTGGCCCCTTGAGATGAGAGCACCTGTGCTGTTCCCTGCTGTATATTTGAGGTTCTGCATAAGATTTATTTATGAGAATCCTAAGCTGGAGGCCATCGTGTCGACAAGGAAAGTAGAATTTACCCAAGTTTGCACACTGAGTCAATGGCAATGGCAATGGCAATTTTATTTTAGTCCCAGGTTCAGTCTACTAAACTACAGTAAACTTTCTGTACAGTTAAGTGTGGGCATCTAAACTCTACTTCTAAAAGCACACACTAAGAGATTCATAGCCCTATGTTCAAAATCAAGATACTTCTTGAGGAGTTAAGGATCTAGGTAGTAAGTGCAATTGAATGATGTTACATACCAAAATTGAGCCCTTTATTTTGGCAGTACTGTTAATTCTGGCTACATTATTGCGGTCATTAAAGTAAAACATGGATTCGTCTTATTTCTTAGTACAGAAAGAGATATTTAGAGAGGTATTTTAAAAATTTTTATCATTTTGGTTTTTTAAAAAGGCCACATAAGCCGGGCGTGGTGGCGCACGCTTGTAATCCCAGCATTCGGGAGGCTGAGACCGGAGGATCCAGGTTTGAGGCCAGCCTCAGCTGCCTAGTGAGGCACTCTGCAACTTAGTGAGACTCGGTTTCAAAATAAAGAATAAAAAATAGGGCTGGGGGTATAGCTCGGAGGTAGAATGTCCCTGAGTTCAATCCCCAGTACCGCAAAAAAAAAAAAAAAGGCCACATAACAAAATTTACCAGCTTAGCCACTTTTAAGTATACAGTATATTAGTGTTAACTTGGGGGTATTTTTTTACAATGGAAATTTTAATTAGGACTTAAACCCAAAAGGAAGAAGACTAAAAGCAATAAAGCTGAATTAAGAGGCTAATTTTCCCAAAACATGTTTTATGGAACACTATTCCCACAAGCTATGCCAGATACGAGAGTAACATGGTCAAATAATTTTAGAAAATGTAGTATATTGTGTCTTTCTCTAGGAAATCCACAATGAAAATGAAAATTTGTACTTGAAAAACAGTAGGAAGACCTGGGCGTGGAGGTGCACACTTGTAATCCCAGCATTTGGGAGGCTGAGACTGGAGGATCCGGGTTCGCGGCCGGCCTCAGCTGCTTAGTAAGACCTTCTACAACTTAGTGAGACCCTGTTTCAAAATAAAGAATAAAAAATAGGGCTTGGGCTGTAGCTCAGAGGTGGAATGCCCCAAGGTTCCATCTCCATTACCGCAAAAAAAAAAAAAAAGTAGGAAATCATAAAGATATCTTTGAATAATATAGAGTACCCCAAACTCTTTCCCATAGTTTCCGTCTACCTTTTTGCAAAGAATAAAAAGGAGGAAGGGAGGGAGCGGGGAAGGAAGGAAGGAAGGGTTTGAACTATTTGTATTCTTTTTTTTTTTTTTCCTTGTAGTACTAAGGATTGAACCCAAGGGCATTCTACCTCTGAGCTATACCCTCAGCCCTACTGTGTGTGTGTGTGTGTGTGTGTGTGTGTGTGTGTGTTACTGGGAATTGAATCCAGGAGCATTCAACCTCAGCTTCTCAGCTTCAGCCCTAGTCCTATTTTACTTTCATTTTGAACAGGGGCATACTAGTAGATCAGAGTCTCACTATTTGCTGAGGACTGAACCTGTGATCCTCCTGTCTCAGCTTCCCAAGTACTGGGATTACAAGCATAAACCATCACATCCAGCTCAAACTATTTGTATTCTTCAGGGCTAAAATTTTGTAGAACATATTTTAGGGAATTGAACCTTTGAGACAAAAAAAAACTGTAATCTTTATGTTATTTGTGTCAGCTGGCTCTGTATTTACCAATCTTTTATCTTCATCTTGTGGCTAGTAAATCCCATTAGTTCAATTACTCAGCAAATATTTAGGCACAGTGTTAAATGCTGGGAATATAGTAATGAGTAAGTCAATCAGAACCCCTCACCTTATAGAGCTTGTAGTCTAGGAAGAATGTCATTGCAAATGCTGTAGGAGAAAGACAGTGGACGGAGAGGAAGAGAAGGTAGAGGCCGAGGGAGGGAGCACAACTATTATTCACTGTTTCTGGCATTTGTAGCTTTATCTGGATGTTTCTTTTGGTTTTCCTAAATCTAAAATGAAAAAAGAGAGGTGTAGCTCAGAGGTAGAACACCCCTGGGTCCCATCCCCAGTACCACCAAAAATAAATAAATAAGTAAATAAAGTAACACAAAAATATATAAGGCATGGACCTACCAAAACAGCTCTTGAAAGGTGGCAGAAGAGCCATGTCTTCTTATTGGACAATTGTTTGATAACTTCCCCTCTTTTTTTTTTGCGGTACTGGGGATTGAACTCAAGGTCATTCTACCTCCGAGCTATACCCCCAGACCTATTTTTTATTCTTTATTTTGAAACCTGGTCTCACTAAGTTGCAGAGTGTCTCACTAGGTAGCCGAGGCTGGCCGCGAACCCGGATCCTCTGGTTTCAGCCTCCCGAATGCTGGGATTATAAGCGTGCGCCACCACGCCCGGATACTTCCCCTCTTGAGCAGAAGTGAGTGGCTCAAGGGCCTGTATATGCCTCTTAAATATAAAGGGGGTGGGATTGCTAGTCCTAAAGTTTACAATCTGGTGTTTGAATGAAAGATTGCCCATAATTTTTGTCCTGAGATATTTTTCTGCACTAGTAGTTAGATCAATAGTAGTTCTCTAGTCATCCAAAGATGGGCTGAATTGTTTAGAAGGTCTAGCAGCTAAGAAGGAGAAGAGAGAAAAGAAGAGAAGGAAAAGAAAAAAGAAGGAAGGAAAAGAGAAACTAAAGCAAGTCTCTTGGCCCTCCTTCTACCATGACTCGTGGGTGTTGATGTTACCTTCCAGACAGGAAGGTGCAAGTATTGGCTGACGACTAGATTTGGTCAAGAGCCTGTGTGGCATCCTAGTCTTTCTCAAACTCAAAGAGCTTTACCTCTTTGCAGGAACCATGGATCCTCTCTGTCAGCTCTTTCCTCTGACTAGCTGTGCAACCTTCTCTCTCAGGTTCTGACCTTCATCTGGGGGACGGGGGACTTCCCTTGAGTGGCAAAGGAGAAGTCAGACCCATGGGCAGAGCTAGTCTCTGGTTCTCCAGCACTTTCCCTCCCTAGAGGGCTCACGAGGACTGAAAACTTTATTAAAATGGGAAGCTGTCTCTGGTGATATCAAAACTCAGTAAAAGAGAATGGGTCTAAATAAAGTACCACAGAAACTTAGCAAGGCCCTGTTTCAAAATAAAAATAAAATAGGGCCGGGGTGTATCTCAGAGGTAGAATATCTGCAGGTTCAGTCCCCAATACCAAAAAATAAAATAAAATATAGCCAAGAGCGGTGGACCATAATCCCAATACTTGGGAGGAAGAGGCAGGAGGATTGCAGGTTTCAAGGCCAGCCCAAGAAGCTTAGCAAGACCCTCAGCAACTTAAGCGAGACCATGATTCAAAATAAAAAAAATAGCCGGGTGTGGTGGCGCACGCTTGTAATCCCAGCATTTGGGAGGCTGAGACAGGAGGATCTGGGTTCACAGCCAGCCTCAGCTACCTAGTGAGGCACTTCATAAGTTAGTGAGACCCTGTTTTGAAATAAATAATAAAAAATAGGGCTAGGGGTATAGCTCGGAGGTAGAATGCCCCTGAGTTCAATCCCCAGTACCGCAAAAAAAAAAAAAAAAAAAAAAAAAAAAAAAAAAAAAAAAAAAAAAAAAAAAAAAAAAAATATATATATATATATATATATATATATATATATATATATATATATATATATGAAATGGGGATGGGTGGGGTATAGCTCAGAGGTAAAACACCCCTGGGTCCCATCCCCAGAATCACCAAAAATAAATAAGTAAATAAAGTAACACAAAAATATATAAGGCATGAACCTACCAAAACAGCTCTTGAAAGGTGGCAGAAGAGCTGTGTCTTCTTGTTGGAGTTGTTTGATAACTTCCCCTCTTGAGCAGAAGTGAGTGGCTCAAGAGCCTGTATATGCCTTTTAAATATAAATATTACAGATGACTGGCCTCTGGCTAGAGATTTGAGAAGTAGAAAGATTGCAATGTCTAATAGTGGGGAAAAAGAGGCTCATCACTAAGAGAGAAAGGAGGACCTTTGTGCCAACTATGGCTTCTTGGCTACATTCACCATGTAGAATTCTGCAGATTCATCCTGACTGCTCTGGGATACTGCAACTTGCCTTTGGCTTTCCCTTAGGCCTCTCCCAGCATTTTTTTTTTTTTTTATGGGAACAACCTGAGATAAGAGCATTGTCAGAATACTGTGAAGATAGGTCTTATCAGAGAATTTGGGATCCTCAAGTTAAATTTAAGAGCTGTTTCCTTATAACTAACTGGGAATCAATTTTCTAATTCATTCTCTTGTCATCTGCCTATTGATACAGGCTAAACCATGCAGTACGTGTCTCTTTTTATTCCTTTTAATTAACTTTTAAAAATCAATTATGATTATTTTCATGGATTCCCATTCTCTTTTCTCATCAAATTTGTTGGGCTTATTTTTATTTACACACCACTACCCACTGCTGTGAATTCACAATAACAAAAAATCTGCACTCTTCCACCTCTTGAACTGGAGAAACTATTAGCTAATAAGAGGCTAAATGAGCCTTAGAGTATAGGGAAGCTGGAATCCTGAAATTATTTAAATTGAAAAATGGCTGGTTTTACAATCAGAAAAACTCAAGTGGACCCTAAGCCCCCACTTGATCGTTCCCCCTTATCTGGATGATCTCGTAATGACAGCTGGAGTTATCTGCCATCAGCACCACTGGCCACAAAAGCTCCCACTCTCCCTGCTCAACTCCTCAGCAGCCCTGGGGAGCTGGAGCCTTTGCAAGGGAGGGGGCCCTGGAGGATTGGAAACTTTATTAAAATGGAAAGCCGTCTCTTGTGACATCAAAGCTCAGTAAAAAGTAATGGATCTAAAATTAGAGAACCAGAAATGATCCATGGAATGAAAACCTGAGATTGATTTCATGTGCTACAGACTGGAGCAGGTGTAAAATAAAATGCAGGGGGAAGTAAGGAGCAAGAGATGGAGAGAAAAGAAGATACTATGTTGCAACATAAACAGTGCAAAAAATTCTATGTGTCAGGCTAGGCTTTCAGGAACCCTGTGTTCTAAGTGACCCAGTGGGAGGTATTATGGGAAGTCACCATAGTTGTCTGCTTTGAAAGGTTGGGGAGTAACCCAAACATCCCTGACCTTCCCTTAATAAACAATTCACTCTTGGGCTATTAGCCACAAATTTTCTGAAACTCATTGTTACTAATACTATTTAGTAATAATAGTAATAGGATTCTGTCACACTTTGAAGTCTGGAAGTGACCTTTCACTTCACTGTCATATGACAATGAGAAATTTAATCGTGTGTGTGTGTGTGTGTGTGTGGTGTGCGTGTGTGTGTGTGTGTGTTAAAAGTATCTACCCAATTTAATTCACTGTATTGTAAAATGACAAAATAAGATCTTAACTAATTTAACTAAAAGGACTCCATATCTTTTCTCAGTTGGAATGTTGAAATTAAAATAGAGCCACTAAAGCACAGAATCAATTTGTTTCAAACAAGGAAAATTGTTAACAGAATTAAGAACAGAATCCAGCCGGGCGTGGTGGCGCACGCTTGTAATCCCAGCATTCGGGAGGCTGAGACCGGAGGATCCGGGTTCGTTGCCAGCCTCAGCTACCTAGTGAGGCGCTCCGCAACTTAGTGAGACCCAGTTTCAAAATAAAGAATAAAAAATAGGGCTGGGGGTGTAGCTCAGAGGTAGAATGCCCCTGAGTTCAATCCCCAGTACTGCAAAAAAAAAAAAAAAAAAAAAAAAAAAAAAACCAG
>PVLC010037463.1:0-15294 GCA_004027655.1 Graphiurus murinus
TAATTCAGTTATGAGAAGAATTAAGTATATATAGCAAACAAATTGAATGCATAGTAATTTAAAGACAAGGTCGGAGTCTGGCTTCTATTACCGTGGGTGACTAAGTTATAAGGATATGACTGTGAAACCAGCAAAGCAGACAAAGGTTCACAAGAAACATGGATGGTTGGGAGAGCAGTGGTAATCAGTTAGGGAAAATACCAGAAAGAGTCAATTATTGTGAACTCTATTAGCTAGATCAGAGAAAGAGGAGAGAGAGGAATTCTGCACAAGACTCTGAGTGGACTTCTCTCAAGGACAGGGATAAGCAATTTTTAGGCTGCCCTTACCTTACAATGAGAAATACACAGTGTAGAGGAGCTAAGCAGCCCTCTTTGCATGCTTGAATTACTACAGAGAAAAGACTGAATAAAAATGCCTCTCAGTTTAAAACACAATATTGTTTTCTATTCCAATTGCTAGTCATTTGTTCTTTCACTAAGATGAGTTTGCTTTTCTCAGAAATGAGTACGGTTTTCTGACATTCTTTAAAATAAATAACCTTCTTTATTTCTGTATCTAAATTAATTAAGTAGCTAAGAGCATTTTATTCTAAAATGTTTCAATGACTGTTTACAATAGGGCAGTTTTAAAAGTCTGCTCTATGACTTGCCACATCCAGATTATAAATTTTAAAAACTCTAACAATACAAATCTGTCAATTTTAACACTGCTTTCATGAACAGGGCACATCTGGGAATACAGGAACATTTCCAATGAGATCTTGAAGGACCCAGTTCCTCTTCACTAAGCCCCCAAAATATATGAGCTGCCACTCACTTTCTCATTCTTTTGAGTAGCCCTGCACTTGTGCAACAAACTGCAAAGCAGCTGTTTTCATTTTTTTTTTCCTGACAGATATCTAGCTGTGATCTGTAATTCAGTGGAACTTAAGACATAAGAATAAAGCAGCATGATTTTTAAAAGGAAGATCGAAGGCACAAAATCATTAGAAGAAAAAAAAAGCTATGCAAATGCAAACCGGTGGTAGCTTAGATTGATGTTATAGGTAATTCCGACACAGGAATTAAGAAAATTACCCCAACTTAACTTTGCTATCCTATATATGTCAATCTCAGATGAAGGAATGTCAGATTAGGAAATGCTAGCTAACAAAAGTGAGGTATGCTATTACTTCCTGCCCACCCCCTGTTGAGGGTATGTAGAAAAATCACATGATATGGAAAGTTTCTTTGATTTTCTTTTTTTTTCTTTTGTTCTTTTATTGGTGCATTATAGTCTCACAGCATAATGTATTTCATAATGTAGAGACATACATGCACACAGCACATGGTGAGCCTCCCCCACTTCCCCATACAAGATATCAAGACTGACACTGGTACTCTCACATATGTATATAATGTCAATGGAGGTGATTCCTTCATGACTCTCTATCCCCCTTTTTTCCCTAGACCACCTTCCTAGCTCCACTGGAGTTTCTCCTCCATTATGTAAAGTCCCTCTGATATAACAGTTGCTCCGAAGCTTCCACACATTATAGAAAACATATGACCCTTCACTTTCTGTGACTGACTAATCTCACCTAACATAATATTCTCCAGGTCCATCCATTTTCCTGCAAATGACATAATTTTGTTCTTTATTGCAGAGTAGAATTCCATTATGTGTATATCCCATAATTTTGTAACCCTGTTATCTGTTGATGGACACCTAAGTTGATTCCATAAATTGGCTATTCTGAATTATGCTGCCATCGACATTGATATGCATATATTACTATAATATCCTGATTTCAGTCCCTTTGGAAAGTTACAGAGTTAAACATGTCTGTTCCAGGTTCTCAGATCTTCAGTAATGAATCACAGATGGGTCCAACTTTCCCTCAAGCTGTACTTGCATTAGAAGGTTTACCATATGCTTCAGCTGAATTGCTGGAACACAAGAATGAATTCTAAATGGTCACATACTGGTCATGGTATTTCTTATCTGCCACCTACCTTGATGACATGATCTGTAAGTTTTTAAGTGTTTTGCTTAGCAAATTCATTTCTTTCTGGAATCCTACTTCAGACTCTAAGGAAGACTCCTATCATCCTGCCCCACAACTTCTACTTTACTGAGCCTCATGGGGGTCATGTCTTGGTTATGAAGATTACCTAGCATCTAACCTTGCCACTACTCTAATTTTAGACTTTCCAACTTCTAGGGCTTTCTATTCTGTCATGCTTTATCTTGCCTACTAGATCAGAATCTTTGCCACTGGCCCCTGAGTGTACTTAGCCAACCTACCCCATCCTTCCTAATCTGCACATTTAATGGCACAGATGCTCCTGCACCAGCTACTGCAGCCAGACTGGTTTTCTCAGCTTCTTTGAAAAGGGTATCTAGCAATGACTTTTTTCTCTTTGCTATCATCCTTGGCTTTAAGACTCTACTATCCATATGTGAGCCATCCCAAATTACAATAAAATATCAGCCCAATGAGGTAATCATAGACTCACATGTAGGTTGTTTTCAGAATGGTCATTTTGTAATGCATCTCTCCTTCAGTGGCAAATCTTTAGGCATGACGTTACATGTACTTACCAAATCATTTAACCGCTGTGGTAACCAAACTGTAGATAAAAAGGAATACTGAACGAGATTCTGACTGCACCACTATTGACTAAACCAACCACACATTGAACATTTTATTCATGTTTCCTAGGAGCTGATGCTTAGCTTCAAGTGCTACCAGTGCCCTGTATTGATGTTAGGAATGATGAAGAGAACTTAAAAGAAGATACTGCAGATACATCAGATTCTTGGAGAATGAAACCCACTTATGACTCCAGGTATATGGTTTATTTTCAGTGAAAAAGCAGAAGTGTGGTGGTATATGAGTCAGAGAGGGTGACCTTAACAAAATACCACAGACTGAGTGGCTTTAAAAAAAATGTAATTTGATTTCTTACAGTCTGGAGGGCAGAAGTTGAAGAACTGGATGTTGGTGGGGGGTTTTTTTCTCCTAAGTCCTATCTTCATGGCCCATAGATGACCACCCTCTCACTGTCCCCACATGCACTGTCCTCTGTGAACATAAATCCCTGGTATCCTTTTGTTTACAAATTACCTGTTCTTATGAGGATACTACTCAGATTGGATTCAGGCCCACCATGATGGTTAACCTTGTATGTCTGTGTGTGTGTGTGTGTGTGTGTGTGTGTGTGTGTGTGTGTGTGTGTGAGATACTGGGTACTGAGCCCAGGGGTATTCTACCTTTGAGCTACACCCTATCTCTATTTTATTCTTATCTTGAAACAGGATCTCACTAAATTGATTAGGTTGACAGTCTCAAATCTGCAATCCTCCTGTCTCAGCCTCTCAAGTACTGAGATTAAGGTGTGGACCACCAAGCCTGATCATAACTTTAATTTGATCATTGCTTTACAGGACTTATCTCTAAATAGGATTCCATTCTTACGCATGAGAGACTTCAACTATGAATTTTGAAGGAAAACAATTCAGACCACAATGGGTAGGAACTTATAGCCTCCTCATGGCTGGCACAAAGTTCTCAGAACAGGCAGAATTCCCATGTAAGTGATGAGGGTCTAAGAATAAAACAATGACTAGAGGACTCATGCTTAACTCTAACATATAATTATTACTAAAATCTTTAATATGAGATGGGCCTAGTACTCAATAATCCATTGACAGATTGAGAATTAATAACAAGTGGTGCCTCTATCATTATACACAGGACTTGAAAAAGGACATGTTTTAATCAACTATACACCCACAGAATACACACAATGCAATCTTAAGTCAGAAGTTTTGATAGAAATTAAATTTCAGATTTTGTGTAGATTATTTTCTTTAATTATTATCATCCTCAAAAAAGAATATTTATTATCAAATATAAATCAGTGTTTCTGGTGTACTAGGGAGTGTTTTAAAGCTGGGACAAAGGAGTAAGCAAAACAGATATCCCTGTTCTCATGGATATCTCTGTGTAAGAGGAGATAATGAGAATATGGAGGACTTATAATACACAATTAATGAGAAATACTCTTTCTTTGAATGAAAATAAATTTGGATGAGGAGATATTGTTTCAACAGTGTTATTGAAGTCCTGAATGAAAAGAGTGAGCCATGTGAACCTCCTATGGAAGAACTTTCCAGGCAGAGGGCTTAGTCACTACAATAGTTTGTCCTATATTATGATTACCCAGGAAATCATAATATCATCTGTACCCAGGCTAAGGGTACAGATGTCAGGTATGCTATAGGAGAAGTTATCTGGCAGGTCATCAGAGAGGCTTTGGGGAAAATATTAGCTAAAAATGTGATACATAAATGATTACTGTCTACAATACTTCAAGAAAGAAAAGTACAAATTAAGGCATAAAAATAGGCAAATCAGAAACATATAATAGGTCAAAGAAAGCAAGTATGTTCAAGATAACATGCAATAATTGCAAATTCAAGCAGTAATTAGATAGTTTCTCACCAATCATATTAGCCAAAAAAAAAAAAAAAAAAGAAAAGAAAGAATAATAATCAAGCTGTCATATGATTGTTGGGGACATAAAATACTACAGCCATTTTTAAGACAATCCAGCAATACCTTTTAAAAATAAACATATCCTCAGATCTGACAACTTTATTCTTGGAATTCTACTATATAGAAAAAGTATACCAGTTGGAAATGTCTATCAGAATATTATTTATAGTAGCAAAGCAAAAACAAAACAAAACTAGAAACAATATAAATTTGTGTCACTAGGAAAATGGCTGCATAAATGATAGTGCATTCAATTTACAGAATACACAACACAATTGTTTAAAGTAAATTTAACTTTTATTTACCTGACGGGAAATCTATGATATGTTAAAAATAGAAAGCAAATTTTTCTGCTCTTAATCTATTTTTGTAAAATAAACTTAGATACTTTCATTTACTATACACTAGTCTGTACTCATTTTATTATATATCAATACAGTGTAAAAGCATAAATAAACATATACTATTTTATTTATTTATTTATTTATTTATTTATTTATTTATTTATTTATTTATTAGCTCAGAAGAAAAATGGGAATGATTATAGAATTAACCATTAATATTTTCAAGTAAGAGAAAGATATGCATTCAAGAGAAATTTGTAACGAATATATCTTTTCAGAGACTTAAAAGGGGAAACATTGCCAACCATATTTTTGTCTCCACAACACCATATAACTAGGCTGACCATCTCGTGAACTTAACCACTTGGGAAAGTTGAATCAGTTAGTTTTCAATAAATAAAACTTTTGTCATATAATTAAAAAAAACACACACACACACAAGGACTTGGCAGTATAGACCTTTCTATTTATTCAGAGAATTGTGAAACTGGAAGACAAAGACTCAGAAGTGAGCTAATGTGAATGTAATTTTAAAATTTTAGATTTGAACTTTGAAGGGACTTTCAGGAAGTCCTTATCAGGGAATTCTGTGGCATAGACTGTAGAAATGGCACCAGAGAAGTCTCTTATGTACTAACTGGGAAACCAGCACCCACTCTCAGATCCCTTTATGTGTGTCAACTCAGGTTACCCACGACACTGTAACAAAGAGTTTGTGTCCAGTTTATTTTTATTTTCAGATGCCAGTAACTAGACCCTGATATGCTAAATCTAGTAATTACATAGGAATGTAAAATAAGGACAGACAGGAATGATGTGGAATATAAAATACTTTTCTGTGAGCTACTTTGTCCTCAAAAAGTACTTGACTATTTGTAGAATTGGATGTGGTTTAAAAATCATACAATTTTATGTCCTTGTTGACATTCAAATGATTTTTTCTTTTTCCAATTTTAGAGATAGAAGATGAGTAATTTGCCTCAGTCTAACTAATTAGAAGACCATATATTGAATTTCATTCTTTCCTCAAAAGTAAATTCATAGCTGAAAAAAAAAGTTTAAATGCAGCATTCAATGTGGCCTTTTTAATCCATTACTATTATAAAAATCAAAATTATATAACAAATTGATTGCTGTCACTTTGGTGGATGTAAAGAGCAATTATACTTTAGAGACAATACAATATATTTTTCCATGAGGCAAATCAGAAAAAAAAAAACAAATATGTTTGTAAATAGCTTTTAGTTACAATTAAAATAAGTGCCAATCTTGATAAAGTTTAATGAAAGTTTGGCATATAAATGTTCTCTTATAAATATATGTGTATATATATGAATTATATATACAAGGCATCTACAATCTCTTGGAGCATTTTAATAATTTTAGAAAGGCACAATCTAGAAAACATTAATTCATAAAATTAAAATTTCAAATGCAAAATTACGAGTTCAAATGACCACAAAATAAATTGAAAGGGACAAGGGATGTCTCTTAGTTTAAATCTCATAAAAAGGAATATTTTCAAATCATTGTATCTGATTTGGAATTACAACATTCTCTTGTAAGAACTGTTTATACATTATTCTAGTAGTAAATACACTATCAATAAAATAAGTCATAAGTGTACATGTCATGCTTTACTGTG
The DNA here is from genome assembly GCA_004027655.1 of Graphiurus murinus. NCBI lineage: Eukaryota > Metazoa > Chordata > Mammalia > Rodentia > Gliridae > Graphiurus > Graphiurus murinus. The sequence goes on from PVLC010037463.1 coordinate 6,536, forward strand.
GGTATTAATTTTTATGTGTGTGTGGTCCTGGGGAACTGAACCTAGAGTTGTTCTATCTTTAAGCAGCACCCTAGCCCTATTTTATCCTTTAGTTTGAAACAGAGCCATGTTAAGTTACCATGTTCTAGCCTCAAATCTCAGATCCTCCTATCTGAGCCTCTCAAGAACTGGGATGACAAGTGTGCACCACTGCACCTAGGTTGGGAATTAAATTTAGCATACAAATAGGTAGTGACAGGATGTTAATAATAAATTGTGAAAATTCTAAAACCTACTGATCCTGAAATTCTATTAGAATCTGTACCAATTCTTTCTCTTTACAGATTGTTCCCAGAAAATACCATCTAAACATGTATTCTGAAAGGGAGTCACAGAATTAACTGAGTAAATATATATTTTCTTTTATTATGTTATCTATTTTTTTCAATTTTTAAACTCTTCTTTATTCAGAGAGAAGCCGTTAGTTATGTATCAGTGGAAATTAGTCCCAAACAACTTTTAAAATTCTGTGGCTGTTAAAATAAAGCCTTGTGACTGTATTATATCCTCTTTGTCATCTTCTTACATCATGTTTATTTCTACCTTTATACCTTCTCCCCTGAGAGGTCGCATGTGATTTATTTCTCTACAGATTATTGTGGATGCTTATGAACAGAAAAGAAAGCAGATTGAACTGGTCTCATCTTTAAGTAAACATGGCTAGCAACCAGCCTCTCATGAAATACATAGCATTTTCTAGTAAGAGTTCTAATCCATAAAATTCTTTTAGTAGGTCTTCCATGGTTTGGGATTTCTGGATTTCTTCTAGAAAGAAAATCTAGAATCCATGAATTTGTAGACTATGTCACTATATAAATGTTACATAAGGTATGCAATTATTTTTTTATAAAATGGAGATATTTTATAATCCAAAGTGCCCCCTATGGAGTGAAGTAATCCACAAACTTTGCAGAGAGAATTTTTCTATTACTCTGTGCCTGAAATTGCATCATATTCAAGAAGGAAGGACCTTGGGAGCTACTCCTGGAGGCCCTCCTGTATTCACCAGTTCTCTCACTTGCTTGCATCTTCAAAATCATTACTAAACCTTAATACTTGATTTGGTCCTCTAGTTCTTGGTTTTGGCCCACTCCTCTTCCACCAACTGTTTATTTCTCTATCTAGCTCTTTCTGTCTTTACCTTTATCCACCCATGAGTCTTAAGGTCTACAATTCACAATCCCTCCATCCTTCCAATTCATTCTTCTCTAACATCTTAAGATGATGGAATCCAAAAATATCTTGGAGATCATCTAAATCAATTCCTTCATTTTATCAGCAAGGATATCAACTGCCATACAAGTTACTTTTCCATGACAAGTGTACCTCTTACTATCCATGTCACCTCTCTCCATTCACAGGATACTTGGGATTGAACCCAGACCCAGAGACACTCTGCCACTGAGCTACATTCCTAGCTCCCTTTTTTTTCTTTCTTTTTTTTTTTTTTTTTAGTTTAAGGCAGGATATTTCTCATTAAGTTGCTGAGGCTGGCCTTAAACTTGCAATCCTCCTGTCCCAGCCCCTTATGTAGCTTGTATTACAGGTATGTACCATCACACACCAGCTCCAAATCATTGATTGTGACAGTTTGCTCTGTGTTGACTTGGGTCGTCCTGCAAATATTTATATATCTCCTATGTATAGGTTATAGCCTTGGCAGATTGAAACTATATCTAATTTTGTCTTAATGATTCTCATAAAATTGTATATCAATATTGAAATGCTCAATAAATATACACACAGATTAATTAATAATCTGTATAAAATAAGTTTTATGCTAGGAAGTTGTCTATATTTTTAAATCATATGAATCTCTAATGAATTCTTTTAACTTTTATTTTTCTAACTTTTCCTTTCTGGCGATCTCTTACTGCATGGAACACCCACATTCTCCTCCTCTAAATAGATTTAGATTTGATAGATTTATAGTAGAGCCTGGAATTCTATTTTTCTATAACACTCCAGTGTATTGTAATGATGATTTAGGTTCAAGAGAAAATAGGGAAGATTCAGTAAGCTCTTTCTAAATCTAACTTTAATTTTTGTCTAGCATACTTAAGGGGAAAAAGCATACACTAATATTGGGGCTTATTTTACTTTACTCATGAGGATCTTCAGATAAACCAGTATAAATAAATTTGATTACAAAAACACTCAGATACTCATGTCCTATAGGAAATAGGCTTTAAAGAACCATATTTATATGATATATTTGCTTTAAATTTTATAGCAAAAAATGGAATGTAAATCTTTATTATATAATATTAAAAGGAAGGATTAAATTTTTTCTGCAGCATTTCAGGCTACACATTTTTCCTCTTTCAGTTAATTTGCTATAGGGTTTGGAGTGATTTGATCTCCAGCATATCAAAACATATAGTGTATATATCCTATAAGAATATTCCTAAAAACTTATTGAAATTATACTTTCATTTTTATTAGGCTCCTAAGAGAAATATTTCTCATTTTCAAGAGAATTTCAAGACAATGGTTTTATTTTCATCTAATCGGTAGAGTAAGAGAACTGATCTGTGCTCATTCACATTTTTTCCTGAAGAGCTGAGAGTCAAGTTTAAGGCTCATCTCCAGCAAAAGTACCCGTTCTTTCCACGTGTAGAACTTCACCCCTTTCTACATTTTAATGGTAACATATTCCCACCCTCCCTAGATTTCTTTATGTACTTACTCTTTTTTTTTATTTAGTTGAACTATTTTACAAACGTCCTTGCATTTTAGAAAGGTAGAGCAGTAAACATAATTGTCACATAACACATTTATTAATAGACTCTATTGGATACCCTATCTTAAAATAAAAGTTTCGTTCAGTTGTCAAAAAGAACTGTAATCTAGCTCATTTGTCACTTACCCACAAAAAAACACTGCCCTCCCCCAGCAGATAAAAAAGTTGTTGTTAGCAAGATACTTCATCTACCTTGAGAATTTTACAGTGAATGTTAGCAGTATTTGTATTAATATACAATTGAATATGATTCCAGTTTTGAAAAAATAATACTATAAAACCAAGGGCCAAATTCCTCTTTTAACACTACAGTTTTATAGACTATACTTTCTAAATTACCAGGCAATTATTAAGGAGGGGTCCTGACTTATGATTATTTTTTAAATAATTTTATATTTTAGAGAGATTTTTTAACGATATGTCCTAAATTCCAGGATGTAGGTTGGTGGCATTTTGGTGCTGAAAAGTAATGCTGCCTTTCCTATGATTGAATTATATACATCTGAAGTTGCTCCTTCTACATCTGTCAATCCTCTCTTATAATATGCAGGCTTAGGGCTCTTAGATGTTTTCTCTTTTGAACTGCTTTGAAAGATAGACCTTCACCTTTGGTGGGTTCTGTACTTAACACATGTCTGAGTACAAATTCAACTACTTTTCTTCTCTACTGAACTGTGTAATGATTAGGATAGAGGAGGTCATGACTGACATTTAGAATCAGGCCTGTCTCAGAACTGAGGCTGTTAATCAGAATTATTACACTAGGGAAATCTGTTACCTTTGCAGTTTAAGTTATGCTACAGTAGCTATATATCTGGATCATAGATTCTGAGTCAGTCTAGGTCCAGATATATGTGACCACAGAAAGCAGACAATACTAAAGTTACTATAAATCAGTTTATAAATTTGAAATCCCAGCAATAAAAAATAAAGCTACTAGTGAACCAGCATGAAAAGTATTTAAAAAATTTTAAAAAACTCATTCTTTTGCTATATCCTTATTTAAAATAACCCTAAATTGTTTTTTTTTTTTTTAAATATAGAGTGCTTCCTTTGGAAGGGCCCAAATGCATTAAAACATCTTGCTTTAAGACTATTCCTCTCAATGCATAGGCTACCAGTACTGGGGTGTGTGTGTGTGTGTGTGTGTGTGTGTGTGTGTGTGTGTGTGTGATTTTACTGGAGATTGAATCAAGAGACATTCTACCTATAAGATATGCCCCATCCCTATTTATTTTTCATTTTGAAACAAGCTCTCACTAAGTTGCAGAGAGCCTCACTAAATTACTGAGTTTGGCCGTGAACCTGAGACTCTCCTGTCTCAGCCTTACAAGTACTGAGATTACAGGTGTGTGCCACTACACTCAGCTAATTTTCTTTTATTTTAGAGTACTACATCCTCTCCTGATTAATAATTCAACCTGACTTTCATTTCTTCCTATGCAATAAAACTTTATTTTATTTCTATTCTAACAAATTATCTGTTTCATATTACCCAATAATTAAATACCAATTACTTGAGGAGATTTTATTTTCACTATACTTCCTGATAAACAATTATGACTCAGAGCATTAATAGTTTATAAGAATAAACTTTAGCTCTATCCAGGATACCCCTGCACAGAAAGAAGAATCTAGAACTGTAGCATATGATGATGCCTCCTCAGTTAAACATGCAGCTCTAAAGTGAACATAACATAGCCAGCAGTTATAAATAATATGATTGGAGTTCAAAAGCTGAGCAAATCCCCAACAAAATACTACTGTAAGTAATTTAATTTTCCTGTACCAAGTCATGCTTTCCATTTCCATTTTGCTCATGAGGCCCACATATTGCTTTGATGTGCTTCAATTGCTTTTCACTTTGCATATAAAAAATATATTCAGAAAATTCACTACAAACACAAATGAACACACATCCAAGTTCACTGGAAATACTACCTTATTTTAGAGTTAGGAAAAGTCTTTTTTTTATGCTTTGAAGCATTTTTCCTGACGTAATTCATCTGGATTTACCAATATGTGCACACATATCTATGTCCCATTCTGCAAACTACTATGTAAAATTTGAGAATTGATACAATTGTTTACATTAACTTTTGAATATGTGGACTCATGAGTGACAATATACAATTTAGTTGCATCATAAGATTTCAAACCATATTGTACAAATTTATTATAGTATAAACATTTTTCTACAAGTGTTTAAAATTAAAGTAAGATGCAAGTGAAACAAAACACTCTTATTTCTCAACTACGTTCAACAGATAAAGCAATAACTCATGCAAAAAATTGTGAAATCTAATGTAACAGATGTTTCTTGAGTCAGACAATGATGCTACTGAGTTTTGACTTGATAGAGATCACATATCTGCTAATTATTATTTTTTTGTATGCGTGGTACTGGGGATTGAACCCAGGGGCATTCTACCTCTGAGCTACATCCCCAGCCCTATTTTATTTTTTATTTTGAAACAGGGTCTCACTAAATAGCTGAGGCTGGCTGTGAACCTTTATCTTCTGGTCTCAGCCTTCCCAGTACTGGGATTACAAGCATGTGCCACCATACCTGGTCATATCGCCTAATTATAACTTAACTGAACCAAAAATTACAAGTAGCTTATGGGATTCCAATAGCACCATTAATTCTAATATATTGTATTTATTTAAAAACATATATTAATGGAGTCATGTTTTTTAAAGGATTCTATTATTCTTATTTAAAAACATATATCAATGGAGTCTTATGTTTTTTTAAAGGATTTATTGAAATATGAAAAACTGAACTAAGATCCACTAACTGCTTATCTTATCCTTTCTGCAACCCATTAGCAGTTCTGCTGATGGTTAATCTTGATGAGTTTAAATGCTGTAAATGAAGAAAAATTTTATTATCTTTTCATGAGAGATTACTCTCCTTTATTGCTCAAGTTTCATTACCAAGGTTGTTTTTGCTAATAATAATGTCCACATGTTTCTTATCCTAATCTACCTTTATTATGTCTAGATAAATCTAAATATTTTTTTACTTAAATAGTCCTTTCCTCTCTTTCAGATACTTACAAATTTTGAGTTATTTTATTCATTTCCTGATCTCTCTCTATATATAATATGAACAATTATCAATTTTAAGTCTTCTTTAGATTTCTTTCAGTTTAATGAAAACAGTGGCACTGGGTTTTAGAAGCAATATCACCAGAACTATGTGGTGATGAACTACCTATCCCTGCTTTTTTGTAGTATAACATCTAATTTTTGTACTTAGTCATTATATATCACCTGTCAATCTTGGTGTAATTTGCAAGATTCTCAGAAAATATCATATAATCATTTTTTTCCTCTAGAAATGGTTGAGTGTGTATGAGGGTATATAATAGGTGTCTCTCTATTCTGAGAACAATATCTTGGTCCCCTGATTCCAAAGACACATTTTAAAAAAGCAAGCTGTTGAATCACTCTTATTTCTCCTTGAATCAAATAATATACCTGACAAAAATATGATGCACTAACAAGAAGATCAATAACAGAATTTTCAGTCATTACATTCTTCATTAGTCTCCACCTGCACATCTATAGCCTTTGTGCAAATCTTAACATTTTAATATGCTCTACCAATAGCAACAAGCAACACTATAGAATTTGATGTATTCAGATCATTTAAATATTAATTTTATAACAGCATATCATTTTCAACTAGTTTTGTTAGCTGGAGAATTTTAGCCTACATATTTCAACAAATTATTTTTCACTAAAAACACAAAACAAGTTATTAATAAAATTTATAAGAACACTTGTAACCTTAAAATAGTGATATTATATTCCTCTAAAAACTATAATACATTTCTTCTTAAATTTTTGGTAGATGCTGTTTACTCATAATACAGTATATCTCTGAAAATATAGAATATCCTGTTGTATAATGTAACATCACTAAAGTGTTGCTTAAGGACTCTATGGCTATAATATTTAAATGATTTTATGACAGAAATGAAAGCCACAGAAAACTGTATAATTTAACTTGTATTAATAAGTAATGATTTTTCTAAATTTAAAAATAGTAAAAAAGAAATAATCAGTAGTTCATGATATATATATGTATATATATACATATATATCTACAAACACACACACACACACATATATATATATATATATATATATACAAACACACACACACATACACACACACACATATATATATATATATATATATATATATATATGTATTTTTTTAATCCAGGCAAAGACATAAATGCCATCAAAATTACTTTTTCCTTTTTATTTATTTATTTATTTATTTATTTTATTATAATTGGTGCATTGTAAACATACATCTTTGTTAGGTACAAGCTGATAAATGCATATATGCACATGTTTCTCCTTTAACCCCTTCCCCAGTTCCCACCCCGCTCCCTCACCCTCCCTCCTTCTCAAGTTCAGTTTAGTGATTATCTCCTTTTTTTTCTGGAGACTCTCTGATGCCCTATTTTCTCCGTAGGATCCGCATATTAGGGAGAATATATGCTTTTTTACTCTTTGTGAGAAGAACTAAAGAGTAAACATCAGAACCAGAGAAACAATAATTTCCAGGAAGCAAACAGCTAAGTAAAGAAGAATAAACACCACCGAAAACAGAAGTCAAAACTCAAACTGTTAGGAATTAAAAATCATCTCTCAACAATCACACTGGATATAAATGGTCTCAATTCCCCAATAAAAAGGCACAGGGTGGCAAAATGGATCAAACCCCAGAATCCATCTATATGCTGCCTACAAGAAACACACCTTACAAGCAAAGATTTCCACAAACTAAAGGTGAAGGGCTGGAGTAAGATAATCCATGCTAATGGAACCCGAAGACAAGCAGGAGTAGCAACCATGATACCAGATAAATTAGACTTCAAGCCTAAGCTTATCAGAAGAAACTTTTTCTTTATCAGACTAATGCTTCCAAGATGCCTGGAATCTCACTTGCTCGCTATTACCAATACAATATAGTGGACAAATACAGTCAATTGAAATCTCAAGCATTGCTTTCACCAACAACATCATCATAACAAATCATAATAAACAAAAATCACAGAAAATATCTTCTAACCATTTTTTTTGTGGACTGGGCATTGAATTCAGGGGCATTTTTACCTCTGAGGCATACTCCTAGCCTTATTTTATTTTTTTATTTGGAAACAGGATCTCACTAAGTTGCTGAGAATCGTGCTGAAGTGAAAGCAGTCACTGTGGCTGGGGAGGCAGCCCTTGGAGCTAGCTTCTCTGGCAAAACTCCTCACCCTGTCACCATGGCCTATTTCTCTTACCCTGGGTGCTCCTGGCCAGTGTGATGTGGTCGTGACTGATAGCGAGTTAGTGTCCAAACGTCCCTATTCCTCATTCATGGAAAATGATGCTTGATTACAATAAAGCCAAGACCTTGGGCCAATGACTGCCTGTACTCTCAAAATTCATAATGAATTTCCTATAACCTATGTTCTGTCAGTGGCCACGTTCTCCACTGGTGAAATTGTGGGCCACTCTGAAGATCAAATAGCTGCTATGTTAGCTGTTTCTCTGCGGAACAGAATGAACCTGTATTGCATTGTTTCAGTCTGGCCAAGAAAGTGCAAGGATGAGAACTCCTTTCTGATATTGTACCTCTCAAAGTACCATGATAGGACACTGACACTATTGCCAAAGAGAGTGGCATCTATCTTCCCTCACTGGACTAGACGGCCAAACTAAAACCTGTGTTCAGCAACCTGTGCTCAGCAAGACCTGAACACAAGGTTTTATGGCACAGTTGCAAATCCTTCTTTCCTCTCCACTGGCACTTCTGCAATAATTATAGCAAAGGACAAATCTCTGACCATAGGTTACAAACCACAAGCATTCTCGAGGGATTTTGTTTGTGTGTCCCAGGATCCAAACATCAGCTTTTATTCAGACCAATTTAAGCTACTCCAAAAATTTTAGAAAAGGCAAG
>PVLC010037465.1:0-15270 GCA_004027655.1 Graphiurus murinus
CAAAAAAAAAAAAAAAAAAAAAAAAAAAAAAGATTTGTACATCTCAACCTATATAAATTTCACCTTAAAACTTTTTACCTTAAAAGAATAAATCAAACCAGGCATGGTGGCACATGCTTATAATCCCAGCATTTGGGAGGCTGAGACTGGAGGATCTGGGTTCGCAGCCAGCCTCAGCTACCTAGTGAGGCACTCCGCAACTTAGTGAGACTCGGTTTCAAAATAAAGAATTAAAAAATAGGGCTGGGGGTATAGCTCGGAGGTAGAATGCCCCTGAAAAAGAATAAATCAAGCAGGGAACAATGAGCAATGAGTAGATGGAGACAGAAATGAAAAAGGGTAAATGATGATAGTTGAAACTAGATAGTGGATATAAGAAGATTCATATCTTCATTTGCTCTGCATATCTTAAAACTTCCCGTTGTAAAATTTTTCATCTCTGCATTTTTAAGTACTGATTTTAATTTATGCTTAAGGGTTATTTTGCTATTGGAGATGTAGACTTCATGTGATTTTTTTCAACAGACACAATTATATGAAGGAAAAAGCACAACATATAGTCAGATAATCTTTTACAATCTTGAAGCTATTTCCTATTTCTTCTTGAGATAAATAATAATTTTAATATAAAGTAATTCATAGAACAATTATCAAGTGTCAGCCATGAATTCGAGAATTTCACATGTATTATATCAGTTACTTTCAGAAAAACTCATAAGCATGTTTTCTTAGCCTATTCTAACACTTCATGTAACTAAACCTTATATTTTAAACCATTGTTATAGATTCAATTTTATTTATTCTGGTGACAAAGCCAATGTCAAGTTTCAGGCTTCTTAACATATTATTCATGGAGGGGTAGGAGGACATTTGCCACTTATTAAACTGTTCCTGCTTCTGCCTCATGCATGCTCTAGGGTTATTTCTTTAAGAACAACCAAACTGTCAAGAAAGAAGCATTAGGGCCCATTATAGCTTTATTATAAAATGGGTGAGTCTCTTGGTGCTACTGTAATGCCTTGAATATTCTAGGCACATACATGTAAACATCTCTAAATAGATTATCCTTCATTATGGGACAGTTTTATATACTAAAATAAAAATTTTAAAGAAGGTGACTATATTCAAGGCTGCAGAGGTGAGTGGAGGGCAGGCAACAATGAGGGTTTCAAAATTTAAGGGCCTGAACAGTGCCCAGGAATGCAACTGCAACTAAATTAATTTACACATTTGTCAAAATAAGAGGAAAAGGTCAGCCTAAAATCCCATTTTTCTGTAAAATAAAAGGTTGAGTGAATTTTAGGATAGCATTCTAACTTGAGGCAATTTCTTCTCAGTGCTGTTTATATTAAATCTTGCCACCTATTAAGCAAAGATTTAGAGGTGATCTATGAAAGGAAATTTGTACAGCCACATATTAACAGAAGATGGAGAGTTAAACACCAGTCTTAACCTTTTGCCGTGATGGTATTGAAACTCTTTTAATACTATTTTAAATTTGCTTAATTTAATCCCTGTTAATTTAAAAGAGCATAAAATCCAGTAGTTTTATGTGCATGCTTATTTTTCCCTCTGTGGATTTCTATTTTAATTCATGTCCTGGTGGTTTTAGGCAGGCAAAATCTGATTCCACTAGTCACTCTGTCCCTCATTGAAATAGTGATGCCTTATCTTCCCTTATTTTACTCATGCTTTTTCTTTTGTTCATGTATAAGAAACACTAAGTAAAGATCTTTTCAAAGCAAATAAAGAAATGCTTTTTTTTGTTTTGTTTTTACAGTCTTCTGCCTTTAGATGTTGTTATGATGTGGATTTAGAATATCTCCCTTGACTGGACACAAGGGAGTCATGTTAAAGCAGGGCTTGGTTGCTGAGAAGAGGTCCATGGAGGTGTGGCCTTGGGATTATATATGGTCCCTGCTCTTTCTCTCAGCCTCCCTCATGTGAGAATGGAGCCCTTATATTCTTTCTCTGCTTCTCACACCATGCCCTGAGCTCCATGGAATTTACCTAGCCTAACATGGACTGAACCACTGAAATTTCCAGAACTGTGAGCAAATAAATCTTCCTTTTGCTAAACTATGGTGGTCAGGTGTTTGGGTTATAGCAGTAACATGCTGACTCTAACAAGTGTGTTATGAATGATCTTTGCTTCTGTTTTAGGTTAAGACTTGGATTGGGGAGGGGGCCAGTATAGGAAAGGGCAGGTGATATGGTTCTTAACTGCTTTACCCTGCTACAAGTGGGATGTTGTAACTTCCAAGGAGACTTCCCTTGCCAATAAAGGAGCAGCTTCTGTGGAATCCTGGGTATTTATTTTCAAGCAATATGCTCAGTGCTTTTAGTCATCCTCTGAAGACAGTGGAATAACATCTACATAGAAGTTAATCTGGAACAATCAGTTATTTCCTTTCCTAGCGGTACTCCCTGAAAAGTAACTTGCAAAGGTTTCCATGGTCTCCAATCTTAGAGATGGTTGTTCTTTTGATAAGCAATATATCTGTTAGCATTATAGTAACATTCATAATCTGTGGGGAATTCCCTTTCCCCCTGCTCTCCTATAAGGGCAAAAGTCCTAACAGGACTTAAGATGGAGCAGGCAGCTAGGAGAAAAAAACCTCTAGGAGAAAAACAACATCTGGTAGTGAAAGAAAATAATAACTCTCTAGTAAAAAGAGTTCTTATTCTTGGGGTCAAAAAGAGTTAAGGAGTACCCTTCCTGTTTTGGTTTGAATTCCCCGAGCATGGGAACTTTAATTCCCCCTTCTTGCCCCCCATCTATAAAAAGCCTGATGATTCTTCAATAAAATGAGATTGTACCACAAGTCTGTCTCCTGCCTGATGTTGTTGGCTTGGGCTGGTCTGCCTTCCTCTCACCCCAGGGAACCTACAAGGGGCCTGCAGTGCAGTTAGGGAAAGGGGCATTCTGGAGATCCCCCTTCAATAATCCTTGTAGATACTGCACTGAGTATTAATAACATAAATGAGGAATTTACATATATTTTTAATTTATTCTTCACAGTAAAAATGCTATTTTCATTTTACATAAAAGAATAACATACAGAACTTTTTGAGTCTCATAGATTGTCTTGTTTGGTTTCGTTTAGTGGTACTGGGATTGAATCCAGGGGTGTTCTACCACTGAGATACATCCTTGAACTCCTTTTGTTAAATTTTGGAGCAGAGTGTCCCTATGTTACCTTGCCCTAGCCTTGAGCCTATGATCCTCCTGAATCAGCCTCCTAAGCACTGGTATTATAGGCATGTGCCACTGACTTCACAGATTACCATATATAATTCCTAGACCATAGGCAATCTATACTACTAAGACTTGCCTTCATGTGTTTCACTAGTGACCTTATGAGAACATGCTACCCATGAATTAAACTATGGTTGTAATTACTTTATTCGATGTATGACATAATATCTAATATTCTGTAATACTTTCTGTATTACTTTTTTTTTTTTTTTTGCGGTACTGGGGATTGAACTCAGGGGCATTCTACCTCCGAGCTATACCCCCAGCCCTATTTTTTTTATTCTTTATTTTGAAACTGAGTCTCACTAAGTTTCGGAATACCTCACTAAGCAGCTGAGGCTGGCCGCGAACCCTGATCCTCCAGTCTCAGCCTCCCGAATGCTGGGATTACAAGCGTGCGCCACCACGCCCGGCTCTTTCTGTATTACTTTAAATAGTATTTAAATCTGTTGATAAAACATATTACAGCCGGGCGTGGTGGCCCACGCTTGTAATCCCAGCATTCGGGAGGCTGAGACCAGAGGATCCGGGTTCACGGCCAGCCTCAGCTACCTAGTGAGGCACTCCACAACTTAGTGAGACTCGGTTTCAAAATAAAGAATAAAAAAAAATAGGGCTGGGGTATAGCTCGGAGGTAGAAAGAATGCCCCTGAGTTCAATCCCCAGTACTGCAAAAAAAAAAAACATATTACAATTAGTTAATGTATATCACAGATAAATCCCCTAAATATTGCTGATTTTATTTAATACACATGGACCATCATTGTAATTTACACATAGATAAATGAACTCATATGCAGAAGTAACTGGGTCATAAACCTATTTAAGGAAAAACATTGTTAATTAAAAATTAATAAAAATAAATACCTGATAATTTGTATTTTTTTACAGTTTATTTTTTGAAATTTTTTACATATTTTATCCTTGGTAATGTATCTAGAATTGTTCACTTCTAAGTAATATTATATATATTTTTTAATTTGTGCTTTTAGATATTTAAAGACATGGAGTATGTTCACCATGTGGAATACAAATAGAATTTTAAATTAATCTATTGTAAATTAACAGACTGATGAGGCTAATGTAGACATACTAAAAATAAAATAAAAGATTATATGTGACATGATATGTATTTTATAAATAAAAATAATTTTAGTACATATATTCTTTAGAAGATAAAAATATATAGAAAGAAGGCAGAATAATAATGGAGGATGTGTACATGTTTTTGGTTACCTAAAAGGAAGAATGGCCAGAATTTAAGATGGGGACAGATCACATTCAAATTTGTGACGTCTTAACTTCTTCTTTTGCTAGTGGATTTGTTTTCCTATTAGGTGTAGTATATATAAATTTGATCATATACACATGTATATTTATGTAATATAAATAAAAAAGAACTTTATATAGACTGGGGATTGAGGAGTATTATGAGACAAAACTAATTGTTAGACTAAATATTTGTATCTTAGATTTCAAAAAGTAAATATATAGGTGTAGGAGTTGAGATTGAAGTCTAGCTCAGCCCTTAACTATCTAAGACTTGTGAGTAAGCGTCTTAAAATTTCTTATCCTAATTTACTTCACCCATAATATATGTTTTTAGTAAAAACTTCTAGTCTCCAGAGAGTGGTGAGTATTAAATGATACAATTCCTCTGGTTTTTGGTTAGAGTTATAGTCATTATTTTATTTTTCCTTTTATAGAATTTTAGTTATTCAATTCTGAATGAGACATCTTTAACAACATATAAAGCTCAAATTTCAGGGGTAAAATTTTGCCCACAACTTTGTCTATTATATGTATATGAATTGTTCTTATAATAGGCCTTTGCGCAAACATATTATAAGGGAGACATGAAACTAATTTATCACATAAAATAATTAAAAATCATAATTAAGTAGTCTGATATTAGGTGCTAAGAAGTTTAAAGAACTTATTCTTTGGCAAATCTCAGTCCTTTTAATTCTTTATTCTATACTATGACCAAGAAGTTCACTTACATAATTCTCAATAGATCTGCTTTTCCTCAGAAGATATTCATATAAAAAGTCATTTTCTATGCAAATTGAAACACCCTATTCCTAAATAAAATTTTAAAGAAATTTTCTTTTCATTTTTTTCAATTTTCTTTTCATGCAAGAAAAGGCAATAAAATAATTTAGGCCAATTTGTACTGATCTCTTTCTGTTTTACTTTCCTAGGTAAAAAATTTGCATTTCAACAGAAGGCTTATGATTTTAATGATTATAGCACATTAATATTGGGGGCAATAGTATTTTTATATCACAGGAAATGAGTGTTTAGTTATTTTTGTATAATGTATTCTTCAAATTTTCTTCAGTAATGAAGCACTCCTCTTGTCGCTGGAGAAAATATTTTTGTTTTTGTTTCCATAAATGTAGACAGTATTTATTAAACATATTCTTCAATAATATTTTGGGAAATATTCGTATTAAAAACCAACTATACCTTATATAATACATCTCTAAGCAATAAGAATTCATTATTGAAAGTTCCTTGAATTTCAGAATTGGTGTGAAAGTTTAGGAAGTAAAATGAGGCTTTTATGTAGTGGTTAAGGACTCACGCACAGGGTGCAATCTTGAACTGCCTTGCCTCTCTGATTCAGAAGAAAAAAAATTTAGGCTACATGTTCTATGCCCCCTCTGTTATATAATATTTGAATCACTAGACATTTTCTAATCTGTTAAGGATCAATATTCTTATTTAATATTTCTAAAGCTTTTTAAGGAAGTCACTGACCTTGTTACTACAGTTTGTTTGTAACCAAGATTCAATCGTTCCTAATCCTCAAAGGCATATTATAGCTTTGGAAACAAAAGCCATATTATAATATAATATAAAATATAATACCTAAAATAAATACCATATTAAAATATAATACCTAAATGTGATAGAATATATTGCCCACCTGGCTCAAACTTCTTATTTTTCTGTGTTCTATAAGGAATAACACAATACATTTTTTTAAGTATATAATATTGTTGCTATTATTTTCGTTCTATGACATAGATAATGTACTTAAGGCACAGAGAGTTCAAATCTTCAGCTCAAGGTCAGATAGTAAATCAGTAGCTGGAATTTGAACCTAGCTGCTAACTCTAATCCCTTGATTTTAACCACTCTACTCTCTGCTTACTTTTGTTTCTTCAGTGCCGCATATTATAATGTGAAACATGGAAAATTACAAATGAGTGTTTCTGAAAACCAGAGCTCCAAAATTTTCATGAATTGAGATGATACTCCTAATGATCTGTTAATATACAGCCTTGCCAAGAAAGTTTGATTTTAGTAGAAATAGTGTGTAGATAAATTGCCAGAGTAATGTTCATGTGATGAAATTATCCACAAAAAAGTAGATCTGAATGGCCAGCTACAATTCATTCATTCATATATCCATTTATTGAAAATTTACTATCTGCAAAATATTGAAAAATGTTTACTATGAGATGCTAAAAATATAAAATTTTAATGCGACTTCTGTCCAAATAAGTTAATACCCAGTGGGAAAGAAAGTAATATTAAGCATAAATTAGGAATAAATACATGTTTACCAAATGGCAGAGGCTATCCAACCCGAAATAGACATTGTAACTTATAACTGTAAGAGATAAATGACAAGGAGGATATTATTAGTAAGGCATTTTCTATATCCAACCATCATCTATTTTTTCTTCTTCCTGAGCACAGGAATAAAAAAGTTCTTAGTACCTTATAGTTATGTGTGGTAATAAGATTAATTCTTATTCTATGTACTGTAATCAGAAGTGATTCACATAACATCTGGGACAAAGTACAAAACAGATGTAATTATGTAATTACTCCATGGTCCTTTTTCCCTAGTTCTCGTGACAGTCTCAGTTTGAGATGATAGAGCCCATAGGACCAGAGGAGGTTTGATAGCAGATAGAGGGCAACTACCCAAGGAAGTGACCCAAACTTACCACAAACACTGCATGAAAATTAACTTATTGTAGTGGGTCACTGTGATTTGAGGATTATTCTTATTCATTGTAGTTTAGTCTAACCAGACTAATGCAAACCCTTGACTTTTGGAATATTCTTCTTGAACAGATAATGTAAGAAGACTATAGAACCATGCATAAGATCTTATTCTTCATTATTCAACAATGCTTTGCATGTATTTGGTTAAATATAGGTGGCTTAAGTCATCATCTCTAAAATTATATATTTGTAGTAGTGATATTTTTCATCTCTTAATAGTTCATGACTATATAAGATCTTTGAAAATGTTACAGTGGTAGGTGTATGAAAAACTGCTTTTGAGACAATGGGCATGACCTTTTTCCTCAAGAATGTGAGTAATAATAAAGAGGAATTATTTAATTTTGATAACTAATATGTTTGGACAAAAGAACATCTTTGTAGTATGGTCTGGCTCCTTGGTTCAAGTGGTAGATTAATATTTGGTTTGAAGTACAAGTTTTTATTAAAGCTATGGAGATTTTTCCCCTTAAGATAAATCAAATACACTAAATTTCTTGCTATTCAAAGCATTTGGTAGTAGCTTACACTCACTTATTAAGCATACACATAGTCACTTTTCATGATCTTCTATTCAAGCTTTTGTACAAAATTCTTTATAATTTATAATTTTTAAGATGAATAATTGCATTTATTAAATCTCATTGCATTTTGAATAGCATTTTATAAATTATATTATATTATGCTTCACCAAAATATTTTACATACTTTAGTCCCACAAGGTTCTATTCAATAACTCTCATCTTTTTCAAAAGTGTAATTAATACAGTAAGTGTCAAGTAAAATTTATTTCTATCAATGAAATAGTCAAACTTTTTCCCCTGCTGGGAAAAGGCAAAACTGACATTTTCTAGTTAGAGGAAAAATCACAATATTCTATCTTCTCTTTTCAGTGCTTCAAAAGACATGAGTGTAATGGCCATGGAGACTTAGAATTGTAGAGTGACAGGTTAGCTGGACCCAAGAAAATGGAGAAAGAGAAACAAAGTTTTCTCCTTCTAGCCAAGGGCAACAATAACTGGAAGATCACCAACTCAGTTACTCATCTTCTGCACAAAATGTCTCCAGATACCTTCTGTAAAGAAAAAATGCATGCATTTACTAGAAGCTTTTATTTTTTGTAAGAAGCAATAGAAAGCTTTGTTAGGCATTTCCATATGTGGCCTTGAAGCAATTTAGTTCTTTTTCAAAGGCACTAAGTTTAACCAGAAATCTTCCTGTCAAATCTATAAACAAGTCCCTGCTGTTTGTAATATTTTAAAGGCTTAAAATAAGAAAGGAAATATTTTCTTCATTACCTAGAGATGTCAGTAAATATTATTTCCAAGTCACTTATTTTTATTCTACTTTTGACCATAAATGAGAATACTAAGAACTGTATCACTGTGTTTCACTGTGAAATTTTTATAGTCCATATTTAGAGGGTTTTTTTCCCTCTCATTTTTCAAGTTGGAATAGAATGACAGATGATGAGAAATTACCCATCTGTATTTTTCTTCACCAAAACAGATATATGTTCTTTCATCAGAGATGACACATTCATGTGATGGAGATGGTTGTGTGTATGTGATATGTATGGTGGAGCTGGTTTTTGTGTGGTTGTGCATATGTGGTGGAGGTGGTTGTGTGTGTGTTATAGGTATGCTAGAAGTGGTTGTGTGTGTGTGTGTGTGAATTATATGTGTGGTAGAAGTAGTTGTGGTATGTATGTGGTGGAGGTGACGGGTGTGTGTGGAATATGTGTGGTGGAAGTGGTTGTGGGGTGTATATGTGTGTGTCATATATGTACTGGAGGGTATTGTGTGTATATGGGTGTTTGTGTGAAAGAGTTGGCTGTCTGCATGTTGTGTGGTGGAGTTGGTTGTGTGTGGTTGTGTATGTGTGGTAGAGATGGCTACAGTGTGTGTGTGTGGTCATGTGCGGGTGTATATGTGTGGTGGAGGTGGTTATTGTGTGTGTATGGGTATGTGTGTGGGTGACTGTGTGTGGTTGCATGTGTGTGTATTATATGGGTGGTAGAGGTACAGCTGCACCAAAGCAATTAAGTCAGTTTTCTGAGTTACTTGCAGAAATATAGAGGAAGAAAGGAACTATGCTGGTCTCCACTATTTTTTTTTTTTAATCTCCAAACAGTGATTTCACACTTGTTGTGCTATTCATTCTCAAGGAACTAATAACAAGACTTTCACAAAACTAGCTTCCTAACAGAGGAAATTGTTCCAGTCCAGCTGACTAGCGTTGTTTAATCTGCAGAACAACCTAAATTACAGTGTCGTGTGTGTGTGTGTTGGGAAGGGGGGGGCTGAGGATTAAACACAGAATGTCAAAAATTCTAGGCAAGTTCTCTACCACTGAGCTATATTCCAGACCTTTTTATTTTTCATTTTGAGACAGGGTCTTGTTAAGTTGTCCAGGATATCTTCAAATTTATAATTTTTTCTGCCTCAGCTTCCCGAGTAACTGGAATTGTAGGCTTGTGCCACAGTGCCCAGGTTTTATTTCTTTGATTAAGAAAATTTTATAAGAAGCCTTCAATGTTAGAAGATGAGTAATTTAGTGATTTAGTGGTCAATGTAATAAGTGAAGGTCAAGATGAAAATAGTGTACTTGTACTATTTAAGTAAATAAAAGTTCGGAAGTGGCCAGGTACAGTGGTGCACGTCTATAATCCTATTATTGGGAGGCTGAGGCAGGAGGATCACAGGTTTGAGGCTAGCTCATGGTAACTCTAAATAAATATATATATATATATATATATATATATATATATATATATATATGGCTGTGGTGTAGCTCAGAATTAGAAACTTCTTGCCCCACAAAAACAAACAAACCTGAAAAAGTCTAAAGTGAAAGTAAAAGACCTGAATATATGTATCAGATTTAAAGATTACTTAGATAAATTGTAAGGAAAGTCAATGCAGCCACATATAAGAACAGATGCTTTATTAGATGTTATCTATTTTATTTGTTAGTGTTTCCTTAGTAAGATTTATGTTCAGTTACAGCATTTGAGGACTACAAAAATGGTGAAAAATATTATGTCATAAGAAATGAATTTCAAAATGTTAAGTATCATTCTTTTATTCCCTTTTATGGAAACAATATGGTTTTAGAAATATTAAGTATAAATGACAAAGTTGTTAATGCTTTTTGCTTTTTTACCAAGTGAACATTTTCAGTAAAACCATTTTTTTTTTAATTTGAAAAACTATGAATCTTCAAGAAAATCAGTGGAAATGCTGACTCGTAAATATTTTGTTTACTTTGGCTGTTCATATTCTGATTCATTTATCTGTGGATGGGTGGACATTGATATATGTGAATGACATGAATATCTATGGCAAGTAGATAATGAATGAAGGTTGAAAGGAAAGGATGTGGGGGTTAAGTTCATCCAGAATCTTCATGCCCTGTGCAAATCCAAAGTAGAACTGGGCAGTATAATATCTGTATGAAATGGAGTTAAAAGTCTTCATAATGCAGTCCCCATCCCAGAGAGGTTAATATAGTTTATAACACAGTTTCAAAGACAGCAACATGTTGCTTCTGCTTCTTTGCCCTCTTTCCCTCCCTTTCCTTGTAAGCCTAACAACTTTTCAAGGAAATTGGCTAAATGTCCCTATCACATGCATCTTTCAGAGTGTCCCCAAACCTGGGTAGTAGAGATGATATACTTGGCCCCTTTAGCTAAAAGAGCCCCTGCTATCAGGCCTGACACTGAAGGATATATGAGAAGGCTCCCAGGGATAACAGGGAGATGCATAAAGTACTCTGAAAGTCTGTTCGCAGAATGTTGCCAGAAGGTGGTAAAAGGGGAATGCCAGAGACTGGACAAATTCTGCTGAAAAAATATTTAGCTCTGTAGAGTTGAAAACTTTCTTAAACCCTCATCATTCTATCCCCTTTTCCCAAGAGCACTTAGAATAGTGCAGATCTCCTGAGTACTAGAAAACATTAATTGATAAAACTGAGTACATAATTTCAATTAGCTGTGTATCTAGTTCTATAATGTATAGAACACTCTAAGGAAAAGTGAAGAAGTAATATAGATTTTCACAATTGACTTAAAATTGTGGTTTCACATATGAATAAAATGTATTTTTTTAAAAAGTTAAAAAATACCTTCATTTTAGAGATGTTCTAGTTTGAGGAAAGAAATAAACACAAAATAGTATGCCTTTTTCATCTTTAAGTGAATGTCATTTTCTCATTTTTACCCTGAAATGAAAATATTTGATGATGTTCAAGAATTTTCCAGATAGTATAAAGAATACTCATCATTTTGGATGTTAATGCTCATTCTACAATAATGTTAATATCTTTATTTTTAGAGGAAATTAATGATTCAATTAATATTTTAATTTAAAAGGGAATCTACTAATCTTTGTCCATAAGACATGCATTTTTTTCTTTTTTATTAACCTAAGTTAATTTTTCTTCTTTCTTTTTTTTTTTTTTTTTTTTGTAGCACTGGGGATTGAACCTAATGGGGTTCTACTTCCGAGCTACACACCCAGCCCTATTTTATTTTATTTTTAACATGCTTTTATTGGTGCATTATAGTCTTACATCATAATACAAATTATGTTGACAGTGACATAAATACACAGCACTTAGTGCCCCATATCCCCTCTTCCCAATACTGAGTACTAAGATTGACATTGGTATTTTCACCAATAGTTGATGATAGTAATTCTATTCATGAACCTCACTTTTCTCTCTCCTCTTCCCTTAGACCACTTTCCTGGATCCACTGAAGTTTCTCCTTCAGAACTACAGTAACATATGCATACCCCTGTTCATAGCAGCACAATTCACAATGGCCAAATTATGGAGCCAATCTAGATGTCCATCAGCAGATGGATGGATTACAAAATTATGGGATTCTGCTTAGCAATAAGGAACAAAATTATGTCATTTGCAAGAAAATGGAAGGACCTGGAGAACATTATGTTAAGTGAATAATTAGCTAGTTACAGAAGGTGAAGGGTCATATGTTTTCTATAATATGAACAAGCTAGGGAGTAATAGGGATACCTATTTTATTTTTATTTGGAGACAGGGTCTTGTTAGGTTGATGAGAGTCTCACTACTTGCTGAGACTGTCCTCTCACCTGTAATCCTCCTGTCTTAGCCCCTCAAGTACTTAGATTACAAGTGTGCACCAACATGCACAGCTATTTTTTTTTTAATTTGCTACTGTGAGCGCCCTGTCAACTCACAGAACTGAATGCAACTACAAATGTGAATTAAAAGTTGAAGTGATGGGACAGAAGAATATCTGGTTCGTAGCCAGCCTCAGCAAACTTAGCAAGGCCTTCTGCAACTTAGTGAGAATCTGTTTCAAAATAAAATATAAAATAGGGCTGGAGGTGTGGCTCAGAGGTAAAATACCCCTGAGTTCAATCCTGAATATTTCCTAATTTTTTTGGTAGTTGCTTCACAATAATTTGCATATCAGGTGCTGTGCTATTTATCATAGCTCATCTGCAAAGTAATAATGACTTACACAAGATAAATTTACTTTCTTTTATCACAGAAAAAATGTCTACACATTGGTTAACCACCACTGACTGAACCTGTGGGTCTTCAGATCTCAACTGTCCAGGCCCCTTTAATCTTTGTTTTGTTTTCCCAATGCTCACCCATGCTCATTATCTCAGAGTCACAGAATTATACAAACACTTCAAGAGAGTTCACAGCACAACTGTATATAAGTCCTTCACAACTGAATTGTGAATGAATGAGTACATGAGTGAGTACACAGAGATAAAAACAAGTTGATTTTTGTACAATTCCTTCTGGTATTTCATTTCCTGGAGCTTCCCATGCAAATTACTTCACATGAATGAATTTCTTCATGTTAAATTTACATGATTCCAATCACTAGTTTTTGGTTTTTTTTTTCTTGTTGTTGTTTATTTGTTTGTTTGTTTTTCAAATAGGACTTTAACAATATCTGTTAGACCCAAGCACATTCTTGTGTTTTTCACATTCACAGTGATACCCAGTGTGTATGCCTATCCTCACACGGAGACTAACTGAGGACTTCAGTGCGTTTCTTCTATTGAAGGCACTATGGTTCAGATGCAGAATGTCCTCCAGGAAAGCTTATAGGTTGGCAATGCAGCAAGGTTCAGAGGAGGGGAATGGCTGGAGGTGGGTCACTGGAGGTGTGGCCCTGAAGACAGTGCCTGCCCTGCCTTTTTGCTCTCCTCCTCTCCTCTCCTCTCCTCTCCTCTCCTCTCCTCTCCTCTCCTCTCCTCTCCTCTCCTCTTCTCTCCCCTCCCCTCCTCTCCCCTCCCTTCCTCTCCTCTTTCCTTCCTTCATGCCAAAATAAATTGGTAGCTTTCCTTCACTGCCATCTCGATATTTCTGCCATGGAGCCAGCTGACCATGTACTGAGTCTCTCAAACTGTGAGTCTGAATAAATCTTTCCTCTTCAAGAAAAACAACAACAAAAAAGAGCCACATCCAGTGTGTATGTGTATGCCCTAAATATACTAATAAATATATTGTAAGTGTAAAACTGTCATGTCTTGAGGAACTAAAAAGGAAATGAGTCCTTTTTTTGTTCAATTTGTAGTAATAATTCTAAGGTAATGATTAGTCCCTGAATTTGCATCTTCTTTCAAAATCTGATGAATATATCAGTGCCAAATAAATGTATCCTCATTAAAAGTGGATGAGTGAATATAAATGACATATCTCTTATTTTTAGCTATTGTCTTTGTATTCCTAATTTACAATTACCACCATTATTCATGATAGTCATATCCAGGAGAGACTGATTTTTAAGCTTTTATTTTCCAGTTGAATTTTACATTATACATATATTTTATAAAGCAAAAATGAATAATTTGAGTACTGAAAGGTTTATGCATCCACATAATCATCTTTAAATATTTTAAACCTTCAAATAAGATATCCTTATGTCAACATTAACTTATTGATACATAAATAGTAAATAAGTGAACTTTAATTTTTTTTTTTAATTTTTTAATTTTTATTGTAGTAATTCGTGCAATATAGCGTACATCTTTGTTAAGTACAAATTGTTAACAACATATTTGCACACAATTCTCATTTGACCCCTTCCCCGATTCCCTCCCTATTCCCGTTCCCTCCCCCTCCCTCCCCCTAAGGTTCACTTCAGTGAGTGACCTTGTTATGATTGTGTAGGTACATCATGTGCTTTAGGGTGTCCCTCTGCCCCATGCATCCACTACAATTAAAACAACTTCTTTGCTTATTGAGGATCTCTCTTTTTCATCTGGAGACCCTCCTATGCCCCATCTTCTCCCTAGCATCCACATATTAGGGAGAACATATGCTTCTTAACTCTATGTGACTGGAAAGGGGAGGGAATCGGGGAAGGGGTCAAATGAGAATTGTGTGCAAATATGTTGTTAACAATTTGTACTTAACAAAGATGTACGCTATATTGCACGAATTACTACAATAAAAATTAAAAAAATTAAAAAAAAAAAAAATCTGACCACTCTGAAAATAACTCTCTCTTCCATTTTTTGCTACATGAATCTCAAAGGGAGGTCCCTAACCATCTCTGCCTCATTTTTTTTATCTGTAAAATGAGACTACCAATATCCAATTTGCAAAGGATGTTAAAGATTGAATAGATGTTCAATTATTGTCAGCTCTCCTACGACTAGGCACTACCTCAATTATAGCCAGTGACTTGCTTCAAATACAGTAGTTTCTGGGTAATTCTATTGCTTCCCATCAAGTTTGTTTTCATTTCAATACTTCTTACCTTTATTATTAAACCTGAGTTTGGCTGCTTTGTTTGCAGTTGAACAGGCCAATTGAGAGGATGTTGAGGCAAGGAAGTGACTTTTTTCAAAAAGCCACCAAAGAAGAAGATGAAGAACCCACCTCTAATCTCCATCTTGTGGCTAAGAGGAGTTCATTTAAAGGAGGTTTATATAGGGGATGTGTAGTCGAGGATAGGTGCAAAC
>PVLC010037466.1:0-15306 GCA_004027655.1 Graphiurus murinus
ACATGAACAACAACACCTGCTGGCGAGGGTGTGGAGAAGTGGGAACCCTAATACATTGTTGGTGGGATTGCAAACTTGTGCAACCACTGTGGAAAACAGTATGGAGGATCCTCAGACGAATGGGAGTGAAGCTACCATATGACCCAGCAATACCAATTTTTTTTTTTTTTTACTGATTGCAGGAGGATTTCTCCAATTCCTGCCTTCTTACGTTCTCTAACGTAACTCAGAGCCATTTGTTCCATTATGTTCAGACACAGTGGAAACATCCACCTGAATATTTTTAAGTTTTACATCTTACAGATATTGAAGTAACTTTAAGAGATATTTTCACATTAAAAAGTTAGAAAAGGCCTAGACTGGTTCTGCCACCTAGTTTTCTTCAGAGTCCATTCCTGAACCAATTAACGGTGACAAGAATGGAGTGAGAGATTTGGGATGGGGGTGGGTCATGGAATAACATGGCCTTTTGTAAAGGAGTCATGGAGATGGGATGAGCTCCAGGAAAGGGAAAGGTGTGATGGCGCATCCAGTACAGATTCCATCGCTTTAGAGGCAGGCAGAGAGATATGTTTAGGTTAAGTGACAAACTCTTAAAACAGCTGTAAATAAAACAAAAATAAAAAATACTGATTACTTTCTAGATACACTCAATTATGTGTTTTATATACATATTTATGTTTATCACAGCCACCTGATTAAATAGGCACTAACAACCTAATTTTTCAGATTAATAACTGAAGTTCACAGATGAATCTTTTCAAAGGCGATACTTCTACTCTGTGTTAGGTTTAAACATAGGTCTTATTCCAAAACTAGCCCTCATTCTAAACTCTGATCTTTCAATATAAAGATACTAATAACAATCAACTTGTTTTTGTAAAACATACATATTCCCATAAACATTACTTAAAACAGGAAAATATTTTCAAAGAATGACTACCCTACATCCATACACTTAACAATCATTAATACAGAATATCTTTCATGTGTCATCAACAACAGATGAATCACGTCACCAATGACAGAAAGAATGGAACAGAAAAAAAAACTATAAAAACTATATATTAGATTTTGTAGCTTATTTTTAATGCAAAGATAATATTCAACTATAATTGAATTTAACTAAAAAGAAACGGAAGAGTAAAGAGTTGCTGAACCTATTTTTACTACAAAAAATTCTTTCTTACAAAAATTATTAAATGTACACAAAAGGTTGGAACCATTTATATAAGGAATTATGTTTAACTGGGGATGGAACCTAGGGGCATTCTACCTCAGAGCTATACCCCCAGCCCTATTTTTTATTTTGAAACAGGGTCTCATTAAGTTGCAGAGGGCCTCACTAAGTAGCTGAGGCTGGCCCCAAACCTGGATCCTCTGGTCTGAGACTCCCAAGTACTGGGATTACAAGCATGAGCCACCACACCCGGCTCCTTGCTTTCTAAAATGTAAAAATTAGTACACATTCTTCCTTCACTTCTGATAATTTATTCCCAGTTTTAGTGAGTTTATATCTTTAAGACATACATTTGTATTTTGTCCTTTAACCATAATTCCCAAAGTTGTTTACTCTTAATTCTATATTTACACAGATTCCAAGCTTATCACAGTACCTTTTACTAAACTTCTGTTACTGATTTTTTTTCCACATCTTAATTTGCCAAGTTTTATCACCAAATAATTCCTCTAATCTCTATTCAGTCACCTAATGGCTTGTGTGAGCTATATCCCTTGAGAGTCTGTTGTCTTTCAACTTAAAAGGGCATTTTCTTTTTTAGTTTGACTTTGATTTCCAGCAGGTTTTCCTATGCTGTTCCTAGGAAGTTTCATAGCTTCTTGGATTTGTAGCTTAATGTCTTACATCAGCTTTAGGAAATTCTCAGTCATTTACTTTTCAAATATGGCTCTGCTGCACTCTTTTTTTCCTTCTTTTTCTTTTTTTTTTTTTTGTCTTCTCTCCTTTTGTTATTTTAATTACACTTGACTTAGACTTCTCATAACTCCTATGTCTCTCATAGTCTTTAGTTTATTTATTTATTTTCTTTTGGTCATGCAATGTTGCATTCTAGAGATTTCCTTCGAAAATATCTACCAATTCACTACATGCCTTTAGCTATGTCTAAACTGTTCTTAAATCCCTCCAACTGAGTTAAGTTTGAGTACTATACTTCTTAGTTATATAATTTGTTTTATTCTTTATATTTCACAGCTTCTTTTTATTTCCATTAACATATTTAGAGACATGTGTCTGAATTATTTATTGGCATTTTTAATACCCTGCATTCTTTTTAAAAATCATGTCTTACCTTTTTATGACTAGTAATTTCAAGTTATGGATACGAAATATAAGCAATTATATAAATAATTTGAGAACCATCATTTCTTTCTTCAAAGAGGCCTTAACATAGATTTCAAGAGGTAATTGAGGACTTTATCATCCAGAATCAATTTAATCCAATTTTAAAGACTAATATTATTTGAAATTGACCCTCAGTTGCTTTAAGTTCCAATTGGCTTCAAGTTCATGTGTTCTCCCAAAAAGAATGTCAAAAAAAGTTCCTCTTAGTTTCTCACCTGCCTTGTCTGGGATTCACATGCTAGGCTGACTCTTTGGGGTTTTCCCTTCTCTTGGATATTTTTCACTTCTATTAGCACTTTGATTCTTTCATTTAGATTTCAAATAAAAATGTTTTGTACAGGTTATTCTTAGTTGGATGGTTGATATAAATTATCTGCCATTATCAAAACAGATATTCTCTTTAATAATTTGATGTCAACTTAAACTCTCATCTTTCCTATTTTATTACCTACAAAGTAATAAAATAATGGATATTTTGTCCATCCAAGAAGACGCCAATCTGTATGCTCTCCCATTTGTTATCTTAATAAGAAATCCATCTCTCATCCACTCCATTGATAATCATGGAGTAATTTCACAGTACTACTATCACCATATGCACATCCCTAAAACTACCTATGCCTTGTAAAGAATTCACATTAGCCATAGCCTGGTTTGATAGAATAGAAAGGAAGATAATCCAGTGAAGAAATCAGAATGTTAGAAAGATAGACCAACCAAAGGAATAATTTTGGAGAATGTGATGTAGAAAAGATTTTTATGGGAGGACAAACATTATCAAATGTTGGAGAGTAACCAAGAATCTCAAGATTGTGATTAGATTTGGGGTCTAGTACTAAGAAGCCAACACTGACTCTTAAACAATAGTTTTTATAAGCTGGGCGTGGTGGTGCATGCTTATAATCCCAACATTTGGGAGGCTGAGACCGGAGGATCCCAGTTCGTGGCCAGCTTCAGCTACCTAGTGAGGCACGCCACAACTTACTGAGACCCTGTTTCAAAAAATAAAGAATATAAAAAATACGGCTGGGGGTATAGCTCGGAGGTAGAATGCCTCTGAGTTCAATCCTCAGCACTGCAAAAAAAAAAAAAAAAGAATAGTTTTTATAGATAACACACTGGAGTTCAACTAATAAAAGGTAGGTGAGGAGTTGGAAGTAGTGTCAATCCTCTTTAAGAAACCAAATTAGGTCTGAAAATAGAAAATAGGTGGTATTTTGGTGAGCAAACGAGTCAAGGGAATATTTAACTGCTACTGTTTGCTTTTAGATTGAGACCTTTTAAGGCAAATTTGTAAGCTGAGGGAAAGACGCCAATGGAAAAGGTATTAAAAGATTGGAGAAAGCAAGGAAAATGGATTAAGTCCTGGAAAAGACCAGGGTGTGGGTGGGAGAAAGAAAAAACAAGGATATGCTTTCTGCTGTTACACAGGAATACAAAATAGGGATCAAGAGACATATAAGTAAATGCTGAGATGAAGATGAGGGGGTGGGGATAATAGGGATCCTGTTATGATAGTATCTATTTCTGTGATCTATACAAGGGAAGCTTACCAACTCACCTGAAGTATTCATGATCCTTTTACCTTTGACCAATTGTTTTTCCTTTAAGACTTGCAACATGTATATTTTGTTGGTTCCTTAGATTTTTCTCATTGACTTTAGAGCACAAAATAGAACGTTTTCTCTAATGTCTTGCAAATTAATCAGTTCCTTCAGAAATGTATTTTGGAGAATCCTATTATAACAACTCATTGGTCATCCACTTACAAATACGGAGGTATAAGAGGACAAATATTATTTCCAACCTAAATGAATATCAAATCGCTTCATTGCTTGGTTCTTTATATCTC
This sequence comes from Graphiurus murinus, assembly GCA_004027655.1. NCBI lineage: Eukaryota > Metazoa > Chordata > Mammalia > Rodentia > Gliridae > Graphiurus > Graphiurus murinus. The sequence goes on from PVLC010037466.1 coordinate 4,215, forward strand.
ATCTTGTTTTCTTATAAATGGAAACTCTACAAGAGCAACAATTATGTATTTTATATGGTTTGTCAAGTTATAGCAAATGCTGAAGGTGGTAAATAAATAATAGAAATAAAATTCCCAAATAATAAAACTGACTATAACTCATTCAATTGCTGCTAGTGATGCAGAGGCTACACTTAAAACTACCAGAATAAAGGGAAATCCATAATCATAATGTCCAGAAATATAAGTAACATTTTGGTAAATCTTTCCAGTAAAATAATACCACTGAATATTTACTATGTGTCCAGAATAGTGATAGTTTACAAACATTACCTCATTTCATCTTTATGATTTTCAGTTCATGCATAAATCAAATCTTGTATTTGATTCATAGTAACCTCATTAGATAGGATGAATACTATCTCTTCAATTTAAAGGACAAATACTAGCCTCATTTTAAAGTGAAATAAGTGAGAATTCAAGAGATTAAATAGCATGTTCAAGTTTACATATTCAGCTAATACATGCAGACCTGGAATCAAACTTATGGTTATACAGCTCAACGGCCAACAATATTATTTACAATGTTCCTCAATTTAATACCTGTAGAAGTTGGATGATAATAGTTTTCTTTGTAAGAGAATTAGGACTCATATCAGTCAATTGTTTAGTAAAGCAAATCCTCACTTGTGCAAGGCAGAAATGTATTAATAGCCAATAGTTAAGATGAAATTTAAGGGAAAAATGCCAAATATAAACACGTGTGTGTGTGTGTGTGCGCGTAACTGCTAATGGAAGATGCTCATAATTTAAGGTAACATATTGCCTAAGGAGATGCAGTGTTACCAGCAGGGCAACCTCCAATTTGCAAATTAGTGCATTAATTTTATTTTCTTTTTTCCTAATAATTTGAGTGGATAAAAGAAGGAAGTAAAGTAGCCAAAAAGTCTGTGAAGAATTTTATGACATGTATTACAAACAATGACTAGTGTATCTTGCATAATTAATTCTATTAAATTTTTAATGTTTTTGAAAATTTATTCTATAACTAGACGTAAAAATAATTTGTATTTATATTTAAATGTTCTCTTAGCATTCCTGCAGATAATCCTGTATATTATCAAACATTAGCTGGAAATAGTAGCTATTAACAGATAAAATTTGAGAAAATAATATAAAAATAGTTATGCTTGTTATACAACCCAGCCTCTTTAGAATATGGTGCTGCTTTTTACAGGCCATGTTCCCATTCAACATCAAACATATATATGGCATGTGGTTCTAAGAAAAATATCTTTGGTTAGGATTATTTTATTTTATTTTTGTGGTACTGGGGATTGAACTCAGACATTCTACCTTTGAGCTACATCCCCAGCCCGATTTTTATTTCTTATTTGGAAACAGGTTCTCACTAGGTTGATGAGAGTCTCACTACTTGCTGAGGCTGTCTTCAAAACTGTGATCCTCATATGTTAGCCTTCCAAGTACTGGGATCACAAGTGTGTGCCACCATTCCTGGCTAGGATTTCTATTATTAAATTTATATTTATTAATCACTTCACAAAATTCCCTATATATTTTAATGCTTATCCCTTTATATTATAGAATGCTGCTTGCAGAAAAACATCTATTAGAATACTATAACAATTACTAAAAGTGAATAAAGGCAGAGTGTGGTGGCGCGTGCTTGTAATCCCAGTACTTGGGAGGTTGAGACTGGAGGATCCCCGGGTTCGCGGCCAGCCTCAGTTACTTAGTGAGACTCTCAGCAACTTAGTGAGACCTGTTTCAAATAAAGAATAAAAACTAGGACTTGGGGTGTAGCTCAGAAGTAGAATGCTCCTGAAAGTAGCTACATTAAAATAAAGATTTTTACTAAAGAATTTTAACCAGAAGGAATTCTTACTAAATTTTTATCCATTGCAAAGATTCTAACATGAAGGGCTTAGTTTGCTAGAGTACATGCCAATATTAGCTATTTTTTTAGAGTTAAGTTGAAACATAAATTAATATCTTATTTGGCATAAGAAGTTTACATACCAGTGTGAACTGAGAAAGGGAAGAAATATAAAAAGAAATAAGGTATTTATTTTATTTCCTTCTAAATGGTTAGCCTTTAACATGTGCTTTTTTTTTTTTTTTTTTTTTTTTGGTACTGGGAATTGAACTCAGGGGCATTCTACCTCTGAGCCATACCCCTATTTTTTATTCTTTATTTTGAAACAGGGTCTCACTAAGTTGCGGAGTGCCTCACTAGGTAGCTGAGGTTGGTCGCGAACCGGGATCTTCCGGTCTCAGCCTCCCAAATGCTGGGATTACAAGCGTGCGCCATGACGCCCGGCTTAACATGTGCTTTTTAAGCAAGTATAAATGTATGTGTGTGCGTGCACGTGGGTTTGACTATTATGTTCTACTAAGAACTGTCTTACATTTTGGATGCGAGATTTTAAATGGAATTAGAATCAAAATTTGAAAGCATAAGATATAAATCATAATTATATTTCTTATCAAAATACAAATTAAAAATTAAGAATTAAAATCTGGAAATATGTAATATCTGCAAAAACTAAAGAAAATAACATTTCCATGTATCAAAGCCCATCATTGTGTTGAGCACTGGGAAGGTAGGGAGGGAAAAGGAGTAGGGTGGGAACTGGGGAAGGGCTCAATGAGTGCTATGTGCATGTCTGCTTCTATCACCCTAAACTGCATCAAGATGTATGGTTACAATACACCAATAAAAAAGAAAAAATATTTGCAGGTGTAACTTAGATATTAATTTCAAAATAAAAATAATTAAAAATGAAAAATTAAGAATTAAAAATTTGGAAATATGTATACTCTAAAATCTACAGAAAATAAGATTTTCAAATATTTGCAAGTGAATTTTAAGATAGTAATTTCAAAATCCCAATTAGTTGGCATACTGCATTCTCTTAAACACTATCAGTTACAATTAAGAAACATTTTGATATAATTTAAGTATGTACACGCACACACACAGAAGCAGGTATATTACATGAAATAGAAAAAACTATATACATATATAATCAGTTTCTCTGAAAAACTTTAAAGAAAATGTAGTCATTATTTTAAAATAAAGTGAATAAATAAAATATTGATATCGACTAAAATTATTCAATTTCATTTTGTAAGTGATAAACCAAATATTGTTAACTGATGTACTATATGATATTGATGCTATGTTAAAATGATTCATAGGAAGTTGTCAATACAGAGATTTAGAAATATTTTGTTAGAAAAGCATTGCATATGTTTGTGAAAGTACATCATGTGCATTAGGGTGTTTCCCTCCCTCCCCCCATCACCTTCAGTTAAGTCACCTTCTTTGCTCATCTAAGGTTTCTTCTTTTTTGTCTAGAGTCCCTCTTATGTCCCACTTTCTCCATAGCTTCCACATATTAGGGAGAGCATACGATTTTTTACTTTTTGTGACTGACTAATCTCACTTCAAAGTCAACCACTAAACTGAACTTGAGAAGGAGGGAGGAGGAGGGAGTGGGGCAGGAATTGGGGAAGAGTTAAATGAGAGATGTGTGCATGTATGCCTTTACCAGCTTGTACCTAACAACAACGATGTATGATTACAATGCACCACCAACAACAACAACAAAAAAAAAAAAGAAAGAAAGAAAGAAAAGAAAAATGAAGTGATGCTAAAACATTTTTTTTTTTTGAGGCTTGGATCTATCAATAAAAATTATGCAAGTAGTCCTGATTGGTGGCAAAAAGTTTTAAGAAACTTTAGGTTAATTTGTGGTGCAAAGATAGAATTATTCAGTGGCCTACAGATCCCATTTCACTATTTAACTGCTAAATTTTGTCATAAGAAAGGCCAAAAAAAAAAAGAAAAGAAAAGCATTGCATATTCATAGTGACAATCGGTTGTTATTTTCTGCACGTCTTGTTTGAATTTCTCAACGCCATTTTCCAGAGTTAACCATTTACAACTCATTCATAGTTGGGTGTAGTGGTGCACGCCTATAATCTCAGTGGTTGGGAGGCCAAGCCAGGAGGATTGCAGGTTTGAGGACAGCCTCAGCTACTTAGTGAGGCCTTCCGAAACTCAGTGAGACCCTGTTTCAAAACAAAGAATAAAATAGAGCTGGGGTTGTAGCTTGGAGGTAGAATGGCCCTAGGTTCAATCCCCTGTACTGCAAAATAAATAAATAAATAAATAAATAAATAAATAAATAAATAAATAAATAAATAAATGCTTATTCATGCATTTCATATGGATCTACAACGAAGCTTAATAACTGACAGTGGCTAATGTATTTTTGTAGAAAACATTTTGGAGCCAATTTTGTGTGTACTGAATATGGATTCTTTTCATGCATTGTTCCAGTCAGCATTCACTTATTTGCTTAGAGGTCTAAAAATTTCAGTCCATATGTATAGTTCATCCATGCTGGCTGCCAAGCAGGAGCCAGGGCTGTAGGTCCTCAGGACATGATGGCAAGAAGCAGAGAGAGCAAGGGAAGGGGTCCAGAGACATATATAGTCCCAAGGCCACACCCCAAGGGCCCACCTCCAGCCATACTCTGCCTTACGAGGTGACACCCACAGTACCCGGTTCCAACCATGGCTGTCCTCAGAGCATGAGGTCTGACTGACATGTTACTTTCAAACCAATAACATACATGTTACTCAAGACTTTTTTTCTGTCAGAGTGTGTTTCTTATGACAAATTACCAGAATCCAGGTAGCTTAAAATAGTAGAAATGTATCTTTTCACTGTTCTCTACAGGCTAGAAGTCTCAAATGAAGGTGCCAGCAGTCTCCTATTGGAGACTCTAAGGGAGAATCTGTTCCATGCTTTTCTCCTAACTTCTAGTGGTTGCCAGCAATCTTTGGTGCCCCTTAGCCTGTAGATGCATCACTCCAATCTCTGACTCCATTTGCATGTGGCAGACCCCTCCCCCCCATGTCTCTCTCTTTTCTTTCAATAGGAACACCAGTCATATTGTATTAAGGGCCTGCCCTGCTCCACTATGATCATGTCTGCACGACTTACATCTGGAATGATAGTATTTCCAAATGATGCTTCATTCTGAAGTTCTGGGTAGGTCAGAAGTTTTTGTTTGTTTGGTTGGTTTTTTTTTTTGTTTGTTTTTTGGGGGGGAGGATACTGTCTAATTCAATGTAATCCGTTTCCATGTGACATTAAAGAAAAAAACTCTCATACTATACAGGATGCAAAAATGTTGAATGAAATAGACCAATCATTTTTGAAGAGTATAATATTTGATTTTCAAATTGCATATTCATAGGAACTTACTTTTGGGAATCTTTCTCATTCAAAAATATATCTTACAAGCCGGGCGTGGTGGCTCACGCTTGTAATCCCAGCATTCGGTAGGCTGAGACCAGAGGATCCGGGTTCACGGCCAGCCTCAGCTACCTAGTGAGGCAATCTGCAACTTAGTGAGACTCGGTTTCAAAATAAAGAATAAAAAATAGGGCTGGGGGTATAGCTCGAAGGTAGAATGCCCCTGAGTTCAATCCCCAGTACCGCAAAAAAAAAAAAAAAAAAAAAAAAAAAAAAAAAAATATATATATATATATATATATATATATATATATATATCTTACAGATGAAGAAAACTTATAAAATTCTTCAGGTAGAATTCAGGGAATTGGCCTAGGTACACTTTCTTGTTTATATCTGAGCACATTGATCCCCAGATCAATTCTGATTTCATTGTGGGATTATCTATAAACTAAAATCAGCAAACAAGGTTGGGTTGGGAACTAAAGTTAAGTAATACAGAGGCAGATAAAATAAGTCTGACATAAATACAGTTATATTGATATTTTATTCACTTGGATTTACCTATTAAGAATTTGTATTGATAATGAAACATGATTTTTTCTGTGTTTGAAGAAAGTCTGCTGAGCGAAGTAATAGAGTAAATATGATTTCAAAGATAACTATTTAAGAGAATATTCATTTGCATGTATCTTTAATTACCATGCCTCCTGCCCACCCCTTATACTTTTTGATTACTTACATTCTGCTCATCCTTCAGGGCACAATTCAAATATCACATTCTGAGACATGGTTTCCTTCAACAGATCAAATCCCTACTAGATGCTCTTAAAGTACCATGAACCACTTCTTTGTAGCATTTACCCCTGCATCCATTTAACATTGATTTTTGTGATTATTTAGCAAACATCACTCTTCTCCACTCAACAGTAAGCACCATAGGAGTCAGGTGCTGTGAGATATATGTACTGTACTCACCTTTGTTTCTCACAAAATCAGTGTTAAAAATTTAGAAGCTTTCCTGAATAGCTGATAAGTTAGAAGTTCATATATACTAATAAAAGGGTGATATGTGAATTATGAATCTGTCTTATCAATTTGTTAAAAATCCTTCACCAAGTACATTTCTCCTGAATAAGTATCTAATCCTTATTAGAGTCATTATACCTAAGTAAAAACATTGAGAGCATTAATAGTAACACATTGAATAAATTAATTATCTTTTTCAAATAGACTTTGCTAAATTCTTTTGAATAGCTCAATTAAAAATAAAGGATTCAAACAAGAGATTATATTATTTACTACCACTATTCTGAATTTTTATAAATAGATACAACTGACATTAAAGATAAGTTTTGTGACATAATTCTTTGTGATGGCTGTTAGGACAATTCTACATTTTTATTTTACAATACATGAAAAATAGTCCATATCATATTGAAAAGTCCCTTTAAAGTAATGAACTATAATTTCAATATGAAATTCATCAGTATAATGCATTTAAAAATAACATTTGAATACAAAAATTTGTAAAAAGCATGTATTTGAGGAAGCTACAGTAATTAGTTATTCACAACTAGGGAAATTAAAATTCACTCCATGATCATCATTAATTATTTGAGCCATAGAAAGTCTGTTGCAAATATGATTATCTAAATTTGGAATTTAGGGCATGCAGACATGATACTAATCTTTTCTTTGACAGCTTGAGTTTACATATTTAGATATACATAATATTCTTTTTAAAATTTCCTCATGTGAGAAAGGATAGCACTTCAAAAGTAAAAAATAATGTAAAGATAAACATATTTTTTTCAGTCTTAAAGTGATGTTGCTCTCTAAGTTGCACTTTGCATTGTGCTAAAATTTCATCATTTACGAAAACAAATAATGCGACGTACTATTAATTTCCAGACTGTCCCATATTTGAAGCTGTATTAAGCTATTCAGGAACGTCACACCAGGAATACATTAGAAAAACTAAGGGAAAATGCGAACATTGGATATCATAACTTGATAGCCGCTCTAAGTTTGGCTGAGCGCCCTCTGGGGTTATCTTGTACATCTTGATCTTGTGGAGTAAGCACCTTCTTGTGTATCATTTCCCACATTAAAGGACCTTTTTTAGAGATTCCTTCCTTGCTTTCATCATAAGACCTCAACTGTGATTGTATCACCTTCTGTCTAACACTTAGGTTAAACCTTTCTGTCATGCTTATCCCAAGCAAAAATCTTTTGATGATGCGATCCTCTAATGAATGAAAGGAAAGGGCAACAAGGCGACCACCAGGTTTCAGAAACTTCTGAGCTGTCTTCAGTCCTGTGTAGAGTTCATTGAGCTCATTGTTCACAAATATGCGAAGAGCTTGGAAAGTCTTCGTAGCAATATGGGCAGGTCGTTGCAGCAAGTCTTTTCGTGCATAAATAGCAGAGGGAGGAAATGCACCTAGGAATAGATTTTATAAAAACAGAAAAAGAGGAAACACAGCTTTAATATTTTTCACTGTCAGTGTACTGGGTTGTGTAGTGTATGTGTCTATTTAAGGAGCTAAATTTTTTTCAGAGATTGTGACTTTCCATTCATACTTCCCTCTCTTACTTTGAAACATTGTTCTAAGGTTTAAAACTGTTTATCACCAGGATCTTTCATAATTCATAAGAAGAATGGGGCCAAACAAGAAGAAGAGAAAGAGAAGGAGTGGAAAAATATGTGAAGAAATAATAATCCCAAACTTCCAAACTTTGCTGAAAAACTTTAACTTGCATCTACAAAAAATTCAAGGAACCACAAAGAAACAAAAATCACTGTACCTAGCCACATAATCAAACTACAAGCCAAAGAAACAAGAAAAATCACAAAAACAACAAAGAAAACAACACATTACACATGAAAAGAGAACAGAATTATGTATTCATGTCTTCAGATTATATTGACCGGCTTCTCAATAGGAAATGTTTCTCTTTGTGTAACTTTCCTTTTTAAAAAGCGTATTTCATCTAATAATAGTATAGTTTTTCCAGGTTTCTTAAGCTTGCTTTCTACATGTTATATATTTTCCCTGCTTTGCTTTTTACTACTGTGTTTTTATATTTTAAAACATATATAAACTGTATTTTATATTTAAAAATCATGAATAATAACTAATTTCTCATTAGCATAGTGAAGGCTAAAGACACTGAGATAATAGTCAAAGTGTTGAGAAGAAAAGTATTGTTTCTAAGAAGGCTATGTCCACTAAAATTATCTTTCAAAAATAAACGTTAAAAGGACAATTTTTTTTTTTTTTTTTTTTTTTTTTGCGGTACTGGGGATTGAACTCAGGGGCATTCTACCTCCGAGCTACACCTCCAGCCCTATTTTTATTCTTTATTTTGAAACCGAGTCTCACTAAGTTGCGGAGTGCCTCACTAGGTAGCTGAGGCTGGGCGCGAACCCGGATCCTCCGGTCTCAGCCTCCAAAAGGACAATTTTAAATAAATAAAAAGTGAGAGAATTCATTGCTAACAGGGTTGCATTAAAAAAATGCTGATGAGCTGGATTTGGTGGTGAACATATATAATCCCAGTACTTGGGAAGCTGAGACAGGAGTGTTGTAGATTCCAGGACAGGCTCCGCAATTCAGCGACACCTCCAGCAACTTAGCAAGATTCTGTATCAAAATAAAAAATAAAACAGGGCTGAAGGTATAGTTCAGAGGTAGAATGCCCCTGGGTTAAACCCATAGTGCCTGCTGCCCAGCCCAAATGCTGAAGAACAATATTTCAGGCAGAAACAAGAGACACCAGGTGATAGTTTGGATATTAGAAAGGAGCAAAGGGATAGTAATTATATATATATAAATTAGTACTATTATAAATTTTATATATATAATATATAATATAATATATAATGTATTATATATAATTAGCACTATTATAAATTTTAGCGCTCTCTATATATAGAGAGCGCTAAAATTTCATCATTTAAGAAAATAAATAATGCTAAATACTATTAATTTCCAGACTGCTCCATATTTGAAGCTGTATTAAGCTATTCAGAAACGTCACACCAGAAATACATTAGAAAAACTAAGGGAAAATGTGAACATCAGATATTATAACTTGATAGCTGCTCTAAGTTTGGCTGAGCACCCTCTGGAGTTATCTTGTACATCCTGATCTTGTGGAGTAAGCACTTTCTTGTGTATTATTTCTCACATTAAAGGACCATTATATTAAAGAATATATATATATATATATATATTCTTTAAAAGGACATTAGAAAATATCACCGCATACCTACTGTTATGTATTGGCGATGCATACATGTTCAGGGGTGAAATTACTGAAGCATAAGGATTCCAATCTTATTAGTGGATAAATCTGCTGATGTGGATGGAGAAGGCAGATCACTGGGGATTGCCTTGTGCCTTCCCTTCCCCTCTCTCTGCTTCTGACTTCCATGATGTGAGTGCAGGATCCCTCCACATACCTAGCACCACTGCCACCATGGTTTATGCCTCAGAGCTGGCTCTATGGGACTGAAATATCTGAAATTGTACGCCCCAATAAATCTTTCTTCCTCTGTTGTTCCTGTCAGGTATTTTGGTCACAGTGATGCGAAAGCTCACTAAAACACCCACTGTAATGGCTAGATCCTAGAAATGCACCAAATACGGAAACCACATGTCTTAGCACTCTCATAGCTATAATCTAAAGACCTGACCATACAACTTAGATGAAAGAAGATTTATTTGCTGCAAGTTTTTGGAGATTTTTGGGCTTAGTCCATGTGAGACCAGGGACTGTAGATCTCAGGGCATAGTTGTGGGAAGCAGGAAGAAGGAACACATAAGTCTTTTCACAGCTCATAACATGGAAGTCAGAAGCAAGAAAAAGAGCCCGGGAGGAGGAACCACATATAATCCCCAAGGCTGCAGCCCAGGGACCTATCTTCTCCAGTCACACCCGACCAGCCCAGGCTACCACCCAGATAAATCCAGTACAATGAATTTATCCACTGCTGAGATTACAACCAAACCCTGCTTCCAACATTGCCATCTCATTACTGTGAGGGCCAGGGGGCAGGGGATTATATTTTCAAACCATTGAAAATATAAAGACAATCTGAATAGACCTATACCAAGGAAGGGATTGAATCCGAAATTAAAAGTCTACCCTTGAAAGAAATCCCAGGATCCCATGGCATCATCACTGAATTTTACATAACATTTAAAAGATAATTAATATCAATACTCACTAAATCTCTCAAAAATTTGAAAGAAGCACTTCCCAAATTATTCTATGATTATTACCCTGAAACTATAGGATATCACAAGAAAATTTCAGACCAATGTCTCTAATGAATATGGATATAAAAACACTCAACAAAATAGCAGCAAAGTTAATCCAGCCAAAGACTAAAAGATTGCATATAATGACCAAGTGAGATTTATTCCTGGAATGCAACTATGTCCTAACAAATGAAAAGCAATTAATATAGTACATCAAATTAACAGAATAAAGGAAAAATATGATCATATCAATGCACAAATATATTGGATGGCATTCAATACTCTTTTATAATAAAAATACTCGAGAAAACAGAAACAAAAAAGACTACCTGAAAAAAGTAAAAACATAGATATAAAAACATTCACAGCTAAAATTATAGTTAGTGAGCCAGGTGTGGTGGCGCACGCTTGTAATCCCAGCATTCGGGAGGCTGAGACCGGAGGATCCGGGTTCGCGGCCAGCCTCAGCTACCTAGTGAGGCACTCCGCAACTTAGTGAGACTAGGTTTCAAAATAAAGAATAAAAAATAGGGCTGGGGGTATAGCT
>PVLC010037467.1:0-15278 GCA_004027655.1 Graphiurus murinus
GTACTGGGGATTGAACTCAGGGGCATTCTACCTCCGAGCTACACCCCCAGCCCTATTTTTTTATTCTTTATTTTGAAACCGAGTCTCACTAAGTTGCGGAGTGCCTCACTAGGTAGCTGAGGCTGGCCGCGAACCCGGATCCTCCGGTCTCAGCCTCCCGAATGCTGGGATTACAAGCGTGTGCCACCACGCCCGGCTACTTTTTATTTTTTAATTTTTATTAGAACATGGGGAAGAATAAGAACTGAATTATCATCTTCCATGTTGGGTAGTTCAGAGATGCTGCCTAACCCGATAATTTTGGTTAGATGGATATGTGGGTTTACTTTATTGTGACTACATAAACCTATCCATAGATGAACTGTGGAGGCTATGACTATGTCTTCTCCACTGTGAATTTTTTTTTCCCGAATATGAGAGGGATTGAGCTCCAACACATAAGTGGAGAATTTGGCCCTAAAATTAGTTTTCTATTTATTTATTTATTTATTTATTTGTTTGTTTATTTTTGTACTGGGGATTGAACCCAGAGGCATTCTACCTCCAACCCATACCTCCAGTCCTATTTTTTATTTTGAAACAAGGTTTCACTAAGTTGCTGAGGCTCTCCTCTAACCTGCAATCCACCTGTTTCAGCCTCCTAAGTGCTGGGATTGCAGGTGTATTCTACCACATCTGGCTTAGAATTACTTTTCTTCTTCGCACGTGTGTGTGTGTGTATGAGATACTGGAGACTGGACTCTTTTTTTTTTTCTTTTTTGAAACAGGGTCTGGCTCAATTAATGAGAGTCTCAGTACTTGCTGAGGCTGTCCTCCAACCTGTGATCCTCCTCCTGTCAAGCCTTCCAAGTACTGGGATTATCGGAATGCTGCACCATAACCGGCTTAGAACTACTTCTCTACATACTGTCCACTCATCTCTAAACTCTCCATCATTGTCTAAGCCTGTTTTCTGAACTTCCATAATTGTTAGGTATTCTCTCATATTGATGAAATTCGACGACTATGGAATGAGAAAATAGGCAGAGACATGAATGCTGAGCGAGGTTAAGCAGTGTATTTGTTGGAGAAATGTTGTGAGAGTTACTTTCTGGTCACAGCTGTTTTCTCAGTGAAACAAGAAACAAGTTCATCAATGAGAGTGAGAAAGGGCAAGAGGCTGGGAATTTAAGAAGAGGAAGAAAGTGTGAAGCAGCTGTAGAGAAAACTGAGAATAAATAAACAGGGGGGGATGAAATGGGTTTTCTCACACAGCCTGGAGGCCCCCTTGAGATTCATGCTCATGAACCTGAAGCAGGACCCTGCAGCACGTTGGTGGGTCTTTGTAGTCATTTTTAGATGCTCAGATGTAGCCACAGAGAGTACCTAGCACAGTATTCTGTCACAGGTGGAGCCTGTCCCTGCCCCAATTCTTCACTATAAAACGGGAATAGAAATAGTTCCCCTGATAAGATGAGATTTAATTAAGATTAGGAGTACAAAAGAAATTTGCACAATACCATTGCATAGTAATTGGTTCTAAAATGCTAATTTAAAAATTTATAATAGTTGTTGATGATGTTGGTAATTTAACAATTGATCAACATTTTATTTATCACCAGTACTATTAAAATTCCTGTGATCTGACAATTCAGAAAAGGCAAGTAACTTAAAGTAATTTCCTTTTTTTTAAATTCTGGAGTTTAGCTTTGATGTTTCTTTAGATTTCATATGCCTTCTCTAGTTGGCTAGTTGGTGGTCATGCAATAGGCTTTGATAAGGTCAGTTTTGTATGCCAGAGGTGCCTATGCCAAATCATCTGTCTAAAATTTTAGCACAATTGTGATCCAATTTATCTGCTTTTTTTTTTTTTTTTTTTTTTTGTACTGGCATTGAACCCAGGGAGTGTTTGGTTTACTTTTTCTGTTGATTAATGGTATTGAACATCTTTTTCTGTGCTTATTGGCCATCCATTTGTACATCTCCTTTGGATAAATGTCTACTAAAATCTTTGCCCATTTTAAACTTGAATTCTTTGTTTTTAAAACTATTTATTGCATCTTTAAAAAAAATAAACATTTTAAGATGCTGGGGATTGAACCCAGGGATGCACTACCACTGAGCTACATCCCCAGCTCTTTTTATTTTTACTCTGAGACAAGGTCTCACTTAGTTGCCCAAGCTGGACTCGAACTTGTTATATTCCTAATTTAGCCTCCCAAGTAGCTGGGATAATAGACGTGCCACCATGCCTAATCCTCATAATATTATGAAGATGACATAGAGGATTCTGTTATACCGCACACCTTATTTTCTCCATAATGCACATCTTACATTAGTCTGGTGTGCTTCTTACAATTAATGGGTCAATACTAATGCATTATTGCTAACTAAAGGCCATACTCTATTAGATTTCTTTAGTTTTCACCTAGTGTCCTTTTTTTCTTCTGTTCCAAGATCCCATCAAGGACACCACATTACAGTTATTTATCATGTCTCCCTAAGCTCTTCTTGTCTGTGTCAGTTTCTCATATCTTTGTTCTTGGTGACCTTAGTGAATTTTAAGAGGTTTTCCTTGTTTGTTAATTTTTAAGTTTTGTTTGGTGCTGGAGATTGAACCCAGGGCTTTGTGCGTGCTAAGCCTATGCTCTACTATTGAGCTATCTCCTCAATTTTCCTTGACAGTTTTGAGGAGTGCTGGTTGACTGTTTTGCAGAATGGACCATTAGAGATTTCTGATGTTTTTCTCTTGATTAGGATGAGGTATATGTTTTAAGGAGAAAGGCTACATAGGTAAATAAAGGAAGAGCATTTTGGGTATAAGTCATAAAATTCCTGCTCAGTGTCATTTCTGAGAAAGCTTCAAGAGACAATGCTCTTTCCAGAGGCACAGCCCTAGGGAGACAGGAAAGGCCACCTTTCCTTAGTCGCTCTGCCTCCAAGTCATAGCTTGTTGGCTCTCTGCTCCAAATACTTGGCTCTGTGAGGTCTCCTACAGGTGTAAAGTGGTTGCATGCTCATGGTGTCCATAGAAACAAATCAATTTTAAAAAGATGATTCACTTGATCACTTAAAGTATGCTTTCTGGAAGAATGCTTATACCATGGTAGTATATCTAAAAACAGATGGTCTCTTAGATGTAGTAAACTGGCTTCTTGGCCTAGATTTCCATTGACATTGATCAACTAAGAGTTGTGTACTTAAATGTAAACATAGCAGTCCTAAACACATATGCATCTAATAATTAGCATCAAAATACATAAGTCAAAAGCTAATAGAACTGACAGGAGCAACAAGTAAATTCATTAGTATTATTGGAGAGTTCAACATCCATCTGTCAGTAATTGATAGATCAAGCAGGCAATAAGTCAGTAAGCATATAGACAACCTAAGTAGCACCATCAATCAACTGACCTCTATAAAATACTTTATTTTTTGTTTCTTTGTTTTCTTTTTTCCTTTCTATAAAATATTTATCTAACAAAAGCAGAATACATATTATTTTCAAGCTTTTATAGAACACCCACCTCGCCAAGATAGACCACATTCTAGTCCATAAAACACACCTTAACAAATTTAAAAGTATGCAAATAATGTTCCCAGAAAGATAGTTGGAAAACCTCCTAAATATTTGGAAATTAAACAATATGAGCCAGGTATGGTGGTACACATCTGTAATCCCAGTACTTAGATTGAGACAGGAGGTTGGCAGATTTGAGGGATCTCAGCAATTTAGTGAGACCCACATCAATTTAGAAAGACCCTGTTTCAAAAACAATAGAAGAAGCCGGGCGTGGTGGTGCATGCTTGTAATCCCAGCATTTGGGAGGGTGAAACCGGAGGATCCAGGTTCGGGGCTAGCCTCAGCTACTTAGTGAGGCACTCTGCAACTTAGTGAGACCCTGTTTCAAAATAAAGAATAAAAAATAGGGCTGGGGGTGTAGCTCGGAGGTAGAATGCCCCTGAGTTCAATCCCCAGTACCGAAAAAAAAAAAAAAAAAAAAAAAAAAAAAAAAAAAAAACAATAGAAGATAAAAATGAAAAAGGCTGGGGGTGTAGCTTAGAGGTAGACTGCCTCTGGGTTCAATCCCCAGTACCACCACAAACAAACAAACAAACAAACAAACAAACAAACAAACAAACAGTCAAAGAAGACTTATAGGAAGCTAAACATATTTTTAATTATAACTGAAAAAGCCACATAGGAAAGACTGAAAAAAACTGACCAAAGGGGGAGGAGGAACAGTAACAGCCTTGATTTTCAAAACATATCACAAAGAAAATGGAAGGAAATAAGCTGGGAAAATATTTACAGCAAATATAGCAAATATAAATAAAACTTGTCCTTCACATGGTATTTACCACTTCCTCCTTTCTTTTTTTTGTCAGATTTTTAAAAACCTCTTAGACCTTAGTAGATAAATGGCATAAGCCAACAGTTTACAAAAGACAAGCTCAATAATCTAAAAACCATGAAGAAACATTTAATTTTTCTAGTAAGAAATTCAAAATTTGACCCATTAAGCTATCAGATTAAAAATATTGCTCTAAGCCTGGTGTGGTGGTGCACGCTTGTAATCCCAGTTATTGGGACCCCAGGCTGAACCCTCAACCGTGAGGCCCCAATAAAGACAATGACTGAATGTTGCTGGTTCAAACTTTTCTTTATTATACCTCTCTCTCTCTCTCTGGGATCGAGGACACTACCCAAGCAGTAATACTAACCGTTCTCTTAACCCTACTTCTCTCACCCCACTCTCGTTCTCCGTAACCATTCCTCGCAATAGTACCTCTCCAACAGACCCCCAACAACCTATGCTTCCAGCAACAACAACAGCAGCAGCCGCCCGCCTTCCTTCCAAAACCTCTCTCTCCCGCAGGAGGTGGAGGCTCTTAAAGCTGCGCAGGGCTTGAGCCACGAGGTGCCCGCATACAGCTCTCACCTGGGCAGGCCACAGGCCGGGCGTGCTGGTGCATGCGCTCTAGCGTGGAGCAGCCCTAGGATGTTACCACCTGCAGCCGCTCCTGGCACTCTGCCAGGCGCCATCTAGAGGCGAGGTCTAGCCGGGCCCAGCTAAGACCCCAACACCAGTATTTGGTAGGCTGAGACAGAAGGATCTGGGTTCTTGGCCAGCCTCAGCTACTTAGTGAGGCCCTCCATAACTTAATGAGACCCTGTTTCAAAATAAAGAATAAACATAGGACTGCGGGTGTAGCTCGGAGTTAGAATGCCCCTGGGTTCAATCCCCAGTACTGCAAAAGAAAAAAAAAAATGCTCTAAGGGGTGGTACATTTAGGATGGTATCTTTAATAAAACCCTATTTTTAAAAAGTCTATTTATTTATTTATTATTTACTTATTTTTCATATAGGGATTGAATCCAGGGGCATTTTACCTCCTAGCTACACCTCCAGCCCTTTTTGTTTTTTCTTTTTTTTTTTTTTGTGGTACTGGGGATTGAACTCAGGGGCATTCTACCTCCGAGCTATACTCCCAGCCCTATTTTTTATTCTTTATTTTGAAACTGAGTCTCACTAAGTTGCGGAGTGCCTCACTAGGTAGCTGAGGCTGGCCGCGAACCCGGATCCTCAGGTCTCAGCCTCCCGAATGCTAGGATTACAAGCGTGCGCCACCATGCCCGGCTCCTTTTTGTTTTTTCTTTTGAAACAGGTTCTCAAAGTTGCTAATGGTTTCATTAAATTGCTGAGGTTTGACCTCAAACCTGTAATCTTTTCGTTTCAGCCTCCCAAGTACTGGGATTATAGGCATGCACCACCATGCCTGGCGTATCTTTTAAAATTCTATGCAACACTGGTAAAGGTTTAGAAACAAAGGCACTGTCATACATGGGTAATTTAAGTTGGTGCAACCTTTGTAGAAAGCAATATGGGTAGTTATCAAGTGTGTTAATAATGTTCATATACTTTACCCCATGTCTTAGACTTCTAAAATACAAGAAAATTTAGAGACACCCTTTATGTGAAAACTTACAGCAAAAGAATCTACAATAGAGTAAAGCTTACATGTATTATGATGAGTCTGTTTGATGAGATATTAAGATACTATCCAATAATTAAGCTTTTTAATGATAGAATGTGTTTTGAGAACAAATAATATGCAAAGTTATAAATATGTATAGTGTGAATATAATTATACATTAAAATGCATAGAAAAAACAAGGAATTATGGCAAAATTCCCATTGATACAGTATTGCCTCTAGATAATACAGTTATGGATCACTGTTTTATGGGGGAGTCATTGTTTTATTACTTTATTTTTTGGTACTTTCCATATTTTAAAAATATTTATTACTTTAATAATCAGAAAAACCCAAGAAAATAAGCCAAAAAAGAAACTCCATGTTTCTGGAACTCTCTGTTTCTTGTTATACCTCCTCTGGAGGCTTAAGCATTTTTCAAGGTGCAGGTCCAAGGTCACCTCCTCTGTGACATCCTCCTTGTCCTTCAGACAGTGTTCATCATTTCCTTCTTTGTTTTTTGCCACAAAGCTCTCTCAATTCATGTGTCACAGTGACTCATTCATTTGTCTATCCCACTAGAATAAGAAGTTAGAGCCATATTTTGTCACCTTTGCTCCTGGCTTCCAGGACCACATCTGGTACCAACAGGTGTTCAATGCCTGATTATCATGGTTATGGATGGTTCAGTCTACTGTCCCCCTGAGTCCCTGCTGGAGATTCATAGTCTTTCGCAGCTGATATTCCTGAAAAACAGAGAACTAGAAAGGCATGAGGACAAAGACATTTTTTCCCCTTCTCTTTCATTCCCTTTTCTTCCTTCCTTCCTCCCTCTCCCATTTCATTCTTTCTTTTAGGGGATTGAATCCAGGGGCATTCTACCTCTGAGCTATACCCTAAGCCCTGTTTTATTTTTTATTTTGAAACAGGGTCTTACTAAGTTGTGAAGAGTTTCACTAAGTCACTGAGTCTGGCTGCGAACCTGAGATCTCCCTGCCTCAGCCTCTCAAGTACTGGTATTATAAGCTTGCACCACCATACCCTGCTGGACAAAGCCATTTCTTAGCCCCATCAGTGACTGACTGAAGAGTTCCTGCTCTTGGTCATATGATCAGAAACTGGATCCAAGATGTGAGTACATGATCAGAAACTGGATCCAAGCTGTGAGTGTTATTTCTGCCCCCAGCAGCATAAAAACACCATGGAACTCTCCTTTCTTTTCTTTTCTTTTTTTTTTCTGGTACTGGGGATTGAACTCAGGGGCATTCTACCTCCGAGCTATACTCCCAGCCCTATTTTTTTTATTCTTTATTTTGAAACCGAGTCTCACTAAGTTGCGGAGTGCCTCACTAGGTAGCTGAGGCTGGCTGCGAACCCGGATCCTCCGGTCTCAGCTCTCCAATGCTGGGATTACAAGCGTGCGCCACCATGCCCAGCTGGAACTCTCCTTTCTACAGGGAATGGATTCACGGTCCTAAGTAAACTCAACTTTATTACTTTAATAATCAGAAAAACGTAAGGAAATAGACAAAACATAAATAAGCTCTATGTTTCTGGAAAGATTCTCACATCTTTGGGTCTTCTCTGTAGCTTCCTTAAGATCTGGTCCTGGGAGAAGCATTTCTTGATTCAGATCTGTAAGACCAGATGGGTCTAGATTTTTTGCTCCACGAGTGCCCCATAAAAAACTCCCTTGCACCTTTATCCTAATGAGCTAGCTGCAAAATGCATTAGCCATTGTGGCAAAATGAGTTCCAAACTTTGATGATGCTCAAGGCTGTTTTTCCTCCTAAAACAAAACAAAACAAAAAAAAGGCTTAAACAATGAGCTAAAAATATACACACCACCAAATGACACAGGACCAAAGTGGATGAGCTTGAATTCAAAGAGAAGAGGTCTTATTCTACTTACATTTCCAGCTCAATGACAGCAGGTTCTTTTCTTCCTGCAGTAGCTGGATTGCAGGATCAAGAGATGCCCCTGTGGTATCCTACTGTTGGGAAAATCAATGTAATAAAGCTGCATAAAGCCCTTCTGAGCTATGGATGAAAGGAGAGTACAGTCTTTAATTACTAACAAGGACATCCACCTCTTCAGGAGCATTAAGTATTATGTTGTTAACCTCTTGCTGAAGATGAAGCCACTTAATGGTATATTAGATTGTGATTTTTCTTTGGACTTTTATGCATGGTGTCTCAGTCCATCTAGGATGCTATAACAAAATATCATGTACTGGATGGCTTATGAAAAACAGAAACATATTTCTCACAGTTCTGGAGGTCAAGAAGTTCATCTTGTCTTTGAGACCTGACATTATGGAAAGGACAAATGAGCTCTGAGGTCTTTGTGTGTGTGTGTGAGATACTGAGGATTGAACCCAGGGGCATTCTACCTCCGAGCTACACTTCCAACCCTATTTTCTTATTCTTTATTTTGAAACAGGGTCTCACTAAATTATGGAGGGCCTCACTAAGTAGCTGAGGCTGGCCATGAACCTACGATCCTCTTGTCTCAGCCTCCCAAGTACTGGGATTACAAGCATAATTATGTAATCATGATTATAATCATGTAATCATGTAATCACCATGCCTGGCTTCTGAGGTCTTTTTCATAAGGGTACTAATCTTATGACCCAATGACTTGTCAAATGCCCTGCCTCTTGATATTATCACCTTGGAGGTTGGAATTTCAACATATGAATTTGGGAGGACACAAACATTCAGACCATAGAAATGTTGAATATCCTCAATCTGCTGCAGTCCACTGGATATGGAGAGTAAGTCAGATAAAGCAACACCTATTTTTTGGCAAGCCACCATCACATTAACATCAATTTTAATCCAACGACACAGGGCTCATACTTTTCTCCCTCTACGTGTTTGTAACTCCCTTCTCTGATGATGAGAAACTTGGCTCCCATAATCCATGGTGTATTTATTTATTTGATCAAGTCTCCTCACCCTGCTGGTGCTCTGGCACCCCACCTTTGGGCCACCCTGCTCTGGGGCCTCCCTGACTCCTTCTGTGGCTCCTCGTAATGGGTTTTGGACTGAATTGTTCAGAAAGGAAAGGGAGGGAAATGAAAGAAAAAGAACATTTCTATTCAGTCAATTTTAATATGATGTCTACACTGTTCTTTGGGCAAAGGATTATACGAGGTTCTGTTTGGGATAGAAAGGAACATGAGATGCATTGGAGCTTATAGACCATGGCAGAGAGCCAAGCTAGGTCATACTGGAGGGACAAATGACCCCCAAATCTCAGGAATTCAGGCCACAAATGTCCTTCATGTCTCTGCTCCAGGACCCATGAGGAAGGAACAAACCCTTTCTGGGATATGCTAGTCTTAGGGATGGTCTTGCAGTCGAGGGAAGCGTATGAGAGTCAAACTATGTGATGGGTCTTAAAACTTATGATTGGAAGTAGCCGTGCTACTTCTCTCTTTTCGCTGAACGAAGCAAACTACAGTATCACACTTGACACCCCTGAGCTGAAGAATGGTAATCCTTCTACAGAGAGAGAAGGGGAATTTTTGAGAACATAAACCACATAGATCTATGGGGGAATAAATACATACTTAGCTATCAGCCCTAGGGATAGAGGAAAATGTCTACCCTGATTTAATCCCACCTTGCAGTAAGATGGGTAGGAAATCATGACAAACTGAAGGCATGATGCTTATGTGAGCAAGACATTTTCTGGTCTTGGAGAGAGAAAAATTTCAGGTGAAAGCGAGAAATAGATAAAAGTAACAATAAGAACTCTTGCTGAGGTAGGGCAGACAAAGGAAATAAAGAAACCAGTATATTCTTTATGACCCAGAGAAGGGACATAATATAGCACATAACATTCCTGAGCAAGTGGATTTTCAGGTGAATAATTAAGGTTTGCACACTTCATTCACCCACAGGCTGAAGGGCTTTACAGAGCTTTATCAAATTCATTTTTCAACAGTGGACTCCCACAGTGGCATTTCTTGGAGTAACAATGTGTTTGTAGCATGGGGAGAAAACCCCCCACTATCTCTGGATTTTGGATATATGACTAGATTGCAAAAACAGATTGGAATTTTCCCAATCTGATTGTTAAAAAGAAAAGGTATCTCAGTGTAGTTTTAATTCACACTTCACTTATTATAAGTAAGGATGAGTATATCATATGTTTTCATATTTCCATCTCTATTCCAGTGAACTATATTTGTTCATATCTGATGCTACTTTTCTATTCGGGTTTTGGTCTTTTTAAATTGATTTCTGGGCAAGTGTGAGAAGGACTTTTGTCAGCAAGGGTTGAGATGAATTGTACCAGAACTGTCAGGCACTGTGGATGAATGTGACAGTCTGCTCAGACTAGACATTTTGCGGTCTCTGGGAAACCACCTGGACTACCACAGGGGGAAATCTACCTTTATCAAGGATTTGGGAAATAGCTACTGGTTCAATTGGTGGTGTTCAGGGTTCATGGTGGGCTAGGCAGGAGCACAGCCCCATCCTGGCAAAGAGAAGTTCTCAGTGTCTTAGTAGTTTGGGCTCCTTAGAAGACTGAGATGAGGAGTGTGTGTGTGTGTGTGTGTATGTGTGTGTGTGTGTGTGTGTGTGTGTGTGTAGAAAAATGAATAAGAAAACCAGTATAGGTGGGACAGGGGGTGACTAAGCACGAATGTGGTACCCTCACGAGATTAGCTTCTGCCTCGATTGCTGGGGATGCTCCGGATGGGAGCCTGGCTTTTGTGCCCCAAGTTAGTTAGTGGTTGGCTGAGGTCTGTGGGTAAGTGGGGAGGATGTAGTTTCCAGGTCCCGTTTGGTCAGGAGCAGGCCTCTAGAGAAGGGGGCAGCTGGGAGTTGTTGGCAGCCACTGCTCAGCAGCTGAGGGACAGGTGCACTTGCCCCTCAAGGAATCTAGATGGGGCATCAACTGCTTTCAGTGCATCTAGTAGGGTCCAGGACTCCCCTAAGAATCCTAGAGCATCTGCCAACGTGAAAGTCCAGCAACTTAGAGGTGCCACTCAACTTATGATGGCTTTATTGTTTGGGTGCTAGTCAACCCACCATAAGTAAAAAATAGCCTTAAGTTTAAAATGCACTTAATATACTTGTTTACGCTTATGATTACGTGGCTGACTGGGAGCCACAGCTTGCTGCCACCGCCCATGATTGTGAAGGGGCATCGCACTACACAGAGCTCACGTGGGAAAAGGTCAGAATGCATACCGCCTCCATACCACTTTAAATTCGAAAAATCCCAAGTCAAACCAGGGAAAATCAGAGACGTTCTGTACTTGAATGCCTCCTAAAAAATTTCCCCAAACAGCAATTGAAAAGGCTTTTAACAAAAGCTAATGGCTATAGCCCAGAAGCATCGTTATAAGATTCATGAATCAGAGTTTGACTTGTAGTTTCATTGCCTGGAATAATTATTTGTTATCTTGAGTAAGACACTCTGCTGGGACCCAAGTGTTAGTTTATGAACATTTTGATTATCCCTGAGCCCCAGCTGCAAAATGCCAAAAGCTTGACTCTTCAAATATATCACTTAGTCACAGGCGGTAATGGTTTTGATGATGGCGGCAGAGTTTAACCCAAGCAAATATTTATAATTGACAACGAACGTGTGAGCGGGATGCTAATGAGAGGATGTGCTGATTATTTCCTCCTGCCACAAACATTAGCTCTTGTTTGGTTTAACTGTCAAACTGACACTATAGATTAGAAATGACAGAACGCTGGCGAAGATCCACGGTGGGGAAGAATATTAAGAAAATTTGCAAATTGCATAACTTTTGATACTTCTATTTCTAAATATACCTATTTGTGGGTGTTAGCGGGAGGTTATGGCTTAATTACAGGGCTTACATGAGACGCATTTGGATTTACAAGTACATATGGATCTCTGAAGTTTTTCATTTTAGAACAGGAAGCCAAGTTGATGACATCTTACTGGATTCAGCTGGATATTTTTTTTTTTTTTTTTTTTTTTTTTTGCGGTACTGGGGATTGAACTCAGGGGCATTCTACCTCCAAGCTACACCCCCAGCCCTATTTTGTATTCTTTATTTTGAAACAGGGTCTCACTAAGTTGCAGAGTGCCTCACTAGGTAGCTGAGGCTGGCCTCGAACCTGGATCCTCCTGTTTCAGCATCCCAAATGCTAGGATTACAAGCGTGTGCCACCACTCCCGGCTTCAGCTGGATATTTTTAACTAAGCAGTGGACATAAAAATTAGATGTATACATAAAACACTTTAGTTTTCCTAATTGATCTTGCCTGCTGCAACCATTGGTATCCATTTATTTATTTATTTGTTTATTTATGTCCTTATTTATGTATTTATTTATTTTTGCAGAATTGAGGATTGAACCCAGGGGCATTCTACCCCTGAGCTATACCCCCAGCCCTACTTTTTATTTTGAAACAGGATCTTACTCAGTTGCAGGGGAACTCACTAAGTAGCTGAGACTGGCTGCAAACCTGCAATCCTCCAGTCTCAGCCTCCCAAATACTGGGATTACAAGCGTGCGCCACCACGCCCGCCTTAGTATCGGGTTTTTGATAACATAGGACGTGCCTTAATACACTTGCACATACTTGTGTGACTTGCTGATAACATTGTTCTTTGTATTCATGGTGCTAATGGCTTGTGGTCTTATCATCCACACAGAACACCGTTCTTTCTAGCAGAGTTGTACTGGTGGCTCTACTTTGTAATTATTTTTGTACCTGAACCTTTCTGCTGCGGAGCCAGACTGGCCTTCACTGCTATCTGGCAGTGCATAATGATGGGGCCCCAAATGCCCAGGCCTGGGGGTGTGCCTCACAGTGTGGAGTGACAGATGGGCCTTGGGCTTAGCCTGCTTCTCGTCCTCTGGTGACCTGCAACATCCTGACTGCTTATTCTGAGAGCTGTCTCTTTGTGTATGAGTGGGTCACTGAGCAGACAGTAGCTGCCAGGGGAGCAGATGTGGTAGCACTGCATGCACGGAGTGAAGGGCTGGAGGGAGGGACGCTCTGTGGAGCATTGTTTCTCCAGTGAATGGATCCTGTCCCCACTCAGGCCACCCTCTGCTCGGTGGCAGGACTTATCTCCAAGGCAATGTAAAGGCTCACTTATCAAGGGAACCAACAGCTGCATTCACGGATGGGGTAAAGCGGGCGTTTGATCACAGCTTTTCCTAGAAAAGTTACTGCATAGGGACGTGCGTGCCACACTGTCATCTCCCACGCAGTTCGGCTTTGCCTGGAGATCAAGGGCGCTGCTGCCTCCTGCAATCGCCCCCGTGCTTCTCAGGGAGTTAGAACAGCAGTGCAGGTGACAGTTCACATGGTGGTGGTGGCACAAGGCTCCTCTCCTGCAAGCCTACCACATGCCAGGTGTGATGCTGAGGAAGACAGAGCTGCTGTCTCATGGAATCCTTCCAGCTGCCCACTCACTGAGGTCACACAGTAGCAGAGGAGCTGGAATTCCTGCCCTGCCCTCCTGATGTCAAAAGCCCTGGTCTTTTTTTTTTTTTTTTTTTTTTTTTTTTTTGGAACTGGGGATTGAACCTAGGGGCATTCTACCTCCGAGCTACACCCCCAGCCCAATTTTATTTTTATTTTGAAACAGGGTCTCACTAGGTTGATGAGAGTCTCACTATTTTCTGAGGCTGTCCTCAAACCTTCAATCCTCCTGTCTTAGCCTCCAACTACTGGGATTACAGGCGTGTGCCACCACTCCCAGCTCAAAAGCCCTTGTTTTAACCACTACACTGAACTCCTTCCAGGGCTAGTGTTGTATACTTGGGCACAGGCTGAATCTGCTCCAGGGCTGCATGCATGGATGAGTTTCTGCACTTGTAGTTATCTGGTGACCTATCTTAAATACAGGTGTATTTGAGAGAATGGTGCGCCTGTGGTACTGGGGATTGAACCCTGGGACATTCTACCTCTGAGCTATACCCTCAGCCCTATTTTATTTTTTACTTTGAAACAGGATCTCATTAAGTTGCTGAGGGTCTTGTTAAGTCGCTGAGGCTGGCTGTGAACCTGCAATCCTCCTGTCTCAGTATCCCAGGTATTGGAATTACAAGCATGTGCCACCGCACCTGGCTTGAGAGAATGGCTTCTTAATATTTATAATCCTAACCACTTGGTATGGCATTTATTCAGGTGCGTTTCTCAGCACTCCTCAACCACAGGTGTTCTTGATTTGTCATCTTGGCTCTGTAAGACAGGCTGCTGCCGGATCCTGCCACTTTCACTGCAGTGGCATCCTCCAATCAGCTTCGTCATTCCTGCTGCCCAGTCCCACCTGTGCTCAGGCCGTCCCTTTCCCCAGACTTGTCCCCACACCTTTCCTTAGGAGCCCAAATCCTTCTGGAGCGACTCCACTGCACATAGGCTGTCACTGGTGGGATGGTGAGTCTTCACCACCGATTGGAAATCAGGGCCGAGTTTCTGCTTGCCTCTCCACTCACCATGAGCATCTCCCTCTGCTCCCCTCCTGTCTTTCTTCCCCACCATTTCTCACCTCTTCCACCATTACCAACCACTCTAATCTGTTATTGTCTTCTGACTACCGAATTCATCTTTAACTGGTCTTTTGCTTCTAATCTTATTCCTCTTAGTTATCTCTCTGTCTCTGTCTCTCTCTCTATCTATATATATTGTATTGGTGCATTGTAATCATACATCTTTGTTAGGTACAAGCTGGTAAAGGCATACATGCACACATCTCTCATTTAATCCTTAGTGAGACAAGGTCTTGCTAAGTTGTCCAGGCTGGCCTTGAACTTGCAATCCTCCTGCCTCAGCCTCCTGAGTAGCTGGGATTAAAGGCTTGTACCACCACACTTGGCTTTGCATTAGTTATATTTTGCTGTGTTATAAATTATCCCAAAACATAATGGCTTAAAAATAACAAACAAGCCGGGCGTGGTGGTGCACGCTTGTAATCCTAGCATTCCGGGAGGCTGAGACCGGAGGATCCGGGTTCGTGGCCAGCCTCAGCTACCTAGTGAGGCATTCCGCAACTTAGTGAGACTCGGTTTCAAAATAAAGAATAAAAAATAGGGCTGGGGGTATAGCTCGGAGGTAGAATGCCCCTGAGTTCAATCCCCAGTACCGGAAAAAAAAAAAAAAAAAAAAAGCTGGGCGTGGTGGCGCACGCTTGTAATCCCAGCATTTGGGAGGCTGAGACCGGAGGATCCGGGTTCGCGGCCAGCCTCAGCTACCTAGTGAGGCACTCTGCAACTTAGTGAGACTCGGTTTCAAAATAAAGAATAAAAAAATAGGGCTGGGGGTGTAGCTCGGAGGTAGAATGCCCCTGAGTTCAATCCCCAGTAC
>PVLC010037468.1:0-15133 GCA_004027655.1 Graphiurus murinus
GGCTGTTTCTTTAGATTTTGCATTTCTCAGACACCATGGTTTAATTTTATTTTTAAATTAAAAGCCAACTGTCAGCTAATATATTCTAGAATGCTGAAACCCAAGTAGTTCAAATTGTCCAAAGAGTTGCTAAACTATTTTCCCATGTGTGAAGTTTTAAGTAATTATGCCTGTGGAAATCATATATTAAAATCTGAACTTATAGATGAGACTTTTTGAGAAAGTATTTCTCCAAGTCAGAGTTTTCTCTGCATATGAGGGAGAAAATTACATTCTGTTTGAACTCTTGACATTGTCAGATTTAAAGTAAAAGCGAACTAAGAATGTCTTGTTTAGTTTGACATTAGAATGCATGATCTCAATTTTATCTGATCAATTTAATGGGAATGCTCCTCAGAGCTCTGTGTGGGTACATGGAATAGATATCCAATTTGGTCTTTGTTACCCTGCTTGTTGATGTAGAAAATTTAAATGTACAAAGTCCTTTTCACAAACTGTCCTACTTTGGTAATTTGGCAATGTTTCTGTATTATCATTCCCATTGTGCAGGTGAGGAAATTGAGGTGTAAGGATGCTAACATAACATAAGGATGGTTGGAGGTAGAGCAGGGATGTGTGAGTTTGAATTTGTTTCTTCTAAAAAGAACATCTTGTCTTTGCTTCACTGTTTTTCTTCACATCCTATATACAGTGATCTCTGAGTGCAGTGTGTCCTTTAGGTAGTTATCTCAGATCTTAAACTCTTAAAGTAGAAGGCATATAAAACACCCCTGGGCTAATTGGCAGTCAAGGTTATGCTGTGGTCTAAGATGAATGTAAAGGACAATGTTTACTGATAAGTATTAGGAGAGAAACTTGGGCTTAGACAGAGGGGGTTTTTGTTGTTGTTGTTAGCAATTAATATTTTGTGATTTTTTTCTACCTAGACAGATGTATTGTTTCTTATCCACTAGAGCCCCGATGCAGCTAAATAAGGAAAAATGAATCAAGATGAGGCGGTGCTCCAGGAGTCTTTATATCAGGGTGTGCCCTGCTGTGACATCAGCTTCAGCCCACACCCAAGAGGTTTCAGTGTCTGATGTTCTGTAGTCTTGTTTAGGCTGAGACTGGGACCAACCACAGACCTCGTAAAAGTCTTCTTGAATAATTGCATCATTCACCGATAAGTTACCCTTATGAATAAATATCATGACAGAATGTGGGTCAGGCATCAATATGGAAGCAAT
This sequence comes from Graphiurus murinus, assembly GCA_004027655.1. Classification (NCBI taxonomy): domain Eukaryota; kingdom Metazoa; phylum Chordata; class Mammalia; order Rodentia; family Gliridae; genus Graphiurus; species Graphiurus murinus. The sequence goes on from PVLC010037468.1 coordinate 1,227, forward strand.
ATCTGCTAGAAGTATAGGCTTTTGATGTGTATCCCTTAAGAAACATTCCTGCATGGTATTGACATACTGCTTATTTTATGAACTTTTCTTCACTGAAAATGTACTTCCCTTAAACAGCCTCCCCTCCCCTCTCCTTTAGGTATGGAATGCTTTAGTTTGAATCATGACTCATTTCACATCATTAATGGAATGTGATCTATGTCATAACCACACATGGTGGGGCTTGAGAATGTTGTCTAGGAATGGCAGGCTTCTAACGGGGAACTTTTCTTATTGACTCATGCATGTGTGTGAAAGTTGACAATTATAGCATAAAGTTTCATATAACCACGGACTTCCTAATGTCTGGAAATATTTCACCATCAAGCTATTTTTCACATATAGATGATGAATGCTTATTTTGTCCAAATGAATCTTTTGCGGCATTTTTATCGTTTCTAACATCTCTATGTCAGTTCTTCTTCAGGGTGTTTCGCCCTGCTCTTTCTCCAGACAGCTGATTCCTGAGGCTCCAGCTAATGGCTTTCAGTCTGATAGGTGAGCAAGGAAACTTTGTGTCCAGCTTCAGATAGACTTTGAACCAATCTTTCTTTGCAGTAGGGCTGGGCACTGCCACAGCCAAATTATCCCCTGTTGGCTTTGACCACCTTCCAGGCATGCTTCTCCCTTACGAGTCAAGCTGATTTTTCCTGGCCAGCTTCTGAAGTAGCTGTCAGAAGGGGGACCACAGCATGGGGGATACCACTTCTGCCTCTCATATGTTCTCATTTTACTCACTGAAGCCTGGCCTTAATTTAAAGTGGACTCAAGAACTCCAAACTCCTATATTTCTCATGCATCACATCCAACTTTCCAATAAAGGAAAACGGCCTTGTGTTGAGCAGAAATGGCCATCTGGAAGCCATTTTTGTCGACAGCAAGTGCCAAGGAGGAGGGGAATTCTTAGACTGCATGTGTGGGCAGGAGACCACAAGGCAGCAGCAGGGCACCAGATGCATCCACAGGCACATCACCTGGCAGCCTTTGGAGAAGCCTTCCAGGGCGTCGTTCTCCTTGGGGTTCCCTAATTTTTCTGGCAGTGGTGGTAGTAGGGAAATGCTGTTGTTTTACTGTTTGAGGCAATCTGATGTTCAACCAACCTAGGCCTATAGAAAAGCAAAGAGGGTGAGGAAAGATATCAATAGATCATTAAAAAAACAAACAAACAAACAAAAAAAAAACCTTTGGCATTTACATTTTGTTTTTAAGATCTTACGGATAAAGCCTGACAAAATAAACATGACTCATATTTAATTAAACATGATTTTTAAACAATTCTAGCTTGACATTCTAGTGTGACATTTGATGACTTAAAAGAAATTCATTCTGTGGTTTCAAACATTTCATAAAATTAGCTGCCAATTTAGATTTAGTGAGTCTGAATTTTTATCTTGATGTCAAGTGTTTTGTAAGATAATGAGAGAGAATTGATCAGAATATACAATCTGCTTGACTTTGTGTTTTTCTTCCTTACTATTTCAGGATAGGTCTTTTTCTCTCCTCTGTTTAGCCATATATTAAATGTGTGGCATTAAGCAAACCACTTCGTCTCTCTAGTCCTTGGTGTTAGATTCTCTTAACTTAGAGACAATAATGACACCCCTTCATACAATTTCATAATGTTAATTTGACAATTTATAAGGATTAAATACCAAAAAATCTTGCAAAGCACCTAGAGCAATACCTATCACAAAGTAATCAATAAATGTTCATTAAAGTAAAAGATAACTTTTCTTTTGGTTTATTTCATATACTCAATTTCTGCTTTAGCACATTTGCTAAATATCAGCCCTTAGCCCAGTAGTATTCTGGGTCATGTACAATGTAGACCACATTGAAATAAAAGATTATTGTGACAGTTTAGGTTGACAGATTTTTTTTTCTAGCAAGACACCTAGTTTTATTAAATTTGTGAATGATTTATGAATTATGATTCTGTCAATAGGATGCCCTTTTTCTGTGTTTTTTTTTTTTTTTCTTTCTTTCTTTTTTTCATCAGATTACCACAGGGGGCAGTGTAAGTTCTTGAAAGAAGCTCAGACTACAGTTTAAGGAATTTGGTACTAGTCATTATTAAAAATGTTCATACCTAAAGCAGCTAAACAGATTCTATTAATACCCATGAGAAAGTAGAGATATTTATGCTAAAATAATAAATGAGGGTATTGTTCAATCTTAGCTTTGATAATTTTGTGATAATTGCAAAAGCAATGTTTAGAAAAAGTCTTCATATGACAAGAAAGGGAGATAATAAGAGATAATAACGTGGGCAGTGTTGACCCTATAGGAGAAGGAAGAAAATGTATGTTTCTAGTTTTTGCCATTAAAGTCATGAAGTGAAAGAAAAGGGGGGGAAAGAAGGAAAGTGAGGAAGGCTATGTAAACCATGCTATATATGAGCATGGTTTGGATTCAGTGATGTCACAAGTACAACATCATCACATGGATGAGACTCAACCCATTCTGTACAAATGGAGGTATTTAGCCTTATGAAATTCAATGATTATAGCAGGTAGTTCCAAAATGGAAAGACTGTACAAGTGGAAATGAAGATATCATTTTGAATAGCAGAGTTGCATTTAACAGCTACAAAAGCCATGACCTAATTCTGTAATACTAATGACAGCCAAACACATGGCTATTTCCTCTGCCTTTTTGAAGAACATGAAGCACAAGAATAGTCCTAGGGGAACATAGGACCTTAAAGGATGGGTAGTTCGATCATGGCACCAACGGGACACTTCCTGATGTGAAATGATCATCTTTGCAGATGGTTGGTCAGTTTTCTTTCTGTCTTTCTGCTTCTCCTCAAAAGTCCTTCCGCAGGACCTCCTGATTGGCCACAGTTGATAACACATTTTTCACACTCTTCTTCCCCTTCCTGTCTCTTTGGTTTGGTATAGTGTTCTGAGGAAGCCCCATTTTAAGATTCTTTTTCTTATCAGATTTCCACATGTGCATCTTTCCTAACTATTTGCAGTATGCCAGGTTTACTGATTTCTTGGCTTTCAGAAGGCTTTACACCTGGCTTGCCTTCTTCTATTTATACCTGTAATGGTTAATGTCATGTCTTTTGACTGGCTCATGTCCTAACTATCTTATTACAAATTATTTCTAGGTGTTTGAGAGATTGTTTCCAAAAGAGATTAGCATTTGAATTGGTGGGCTGAGTAAAGAACATGGCCCTCCCCAATGTGCATAGGCCTCCTGCAATCTATTAAGGCTCTGAAGAGAAGAAAAAGAGGAAGTTTGTTTTTTTCTTCCTCTGTTGAACTTCATGAGCTGAAACATCTACCTCTTTTGCTTTGGGCAAAACTCCTGGTTCTGAGGCCTTTTGGCACTGTCTGGAATCTATCCCCTCAGCCTGCTGGTTCTCAGGTCTTCCTGCACTGTTGGTTTTTGGGGGTCTCCAGCTTGCAGATGGCAGATTATAGGGCTTTACAGTCTCAATAATCACATGAGACAATACCTTACTGTCTGTCTATCCTCTTCTCCTCTTCTAGTGTTTCTGTTTCTCACACCCAAAGTCTTGCTGCTCTCCTTTGTTAACCTAGGAACCACCAGGACAACCATGTTGCCTGCTCCTTCTAAGGCAGTCAGGAGTTACCCATACAGAATTGCTCCATCTCTTTTGACCCTAAATCATCTATCCTCTCCAGCTCTCTCTTGATCACTTACCCTTTACATCAATTCTTTGACTTGATTGGGACTTTGATCTCTTACTCCCTTCCCTTTCTTACGAGCACATGGCTTTGCTTCTTTCTCTGTCTATGGCACAATGTTTTATGTTGGCAGCCTCGTATTTTCAGCCTCTCAACCTTTTTCCAGCCACCTAGGTGCCTGCCTCATTTGTTCCTGGACTGCCTACTATACCCATTAGTGGTCTTCAGTCTCAGCTGGGTCCTCACTTTTTACGTTGTGCTCTTAGTTGCTCTAATCAGCTCTTTGCATTCCTTCCAAACCTTACTGCTGTCCTCAAGTCTCCTACCCTGTCACGTCTCCTTCTTTCAGCAGACCTACTTTCCTTCCTGCATGAGAATATCAGGCATAAATAACTCTAGCCTGTGTCTCTAGGATGGAGGGGTCCTCAGCCCTCCATTTACTCTTATATAACTGTAGTGTTCAGTTCTCTAGCTACTAGCCACATGTGGCTAGTTAAATTAATCAGAATAAAAATTCAGTTAATCTGTTGTGTCATTTGCATTTCAAGTGCTCAGTAGCCACATACATCTAGTGATTATGTGCTGAATGGTGCTGAGAAGCTTTCCATGGCTTCAGAAAGTTCAACGGGACAGTGCCAGTTCAGACAGACCTCTACTTGTGCTTTGGATCCAACTTCCTCCTGTCTCCTATAGAATCCCATCCTTTTTTTCCCCTTTTTCTCTTATCTTTCAATTTTATTTTTCTCTGGTGGCTTCTTAGCAACATGTGTGCATTTCTCTCACATATAAAAGAAAAATTCCTAAACAAACAAGGCAGTCTCCCCTTTGTCCTACACATTCCCCTAGATAATGCTTTTTCACACTGGAGCCCCTAAAGCACATTTCACACACACAATGGCACACACACAAATCCCTGTATTTACTGTCTGCAAATTCTCACCTTTAACTTACCATTCAGTCTATTGCAATTAAGCTCCTGACCCTAGTGTTACAGATTGACACCAACTAACTTCTGCATCTCCAACTACATTGGACTCTTTTGTGCCTGTGTGTGTGTGGTACTGGGGATTGAACTTGGTCATTCTATCTCTGAGCTACACCCTGAGCCCTATTTTTTACTTTTTATTTTGAAACAGGGTCTCACTAAGTTGCAGAGGGCCTCACTCAGTAGCTGAAGCTGGCCGCGAACCTGCGATCATCCTTCTCAGCCTCCCAAGTACTGGGATTACAAGTGTGCACCACCATGCCTGGCCAACTTCATTAGATTCGTTGCAGCCCTCATAGAACTGATTTCTCTGTGAATATTGTAGTTGAATTCTGTTCTCTTCCCATCTCTTTGACCATTTTCCTTGGTCTCCTTTGCAGACTCATTTTCCTCTGCCCATCCTTTTGATGTGGATGGCCCACAATCTGTTGTCCCTGGTCCTCTTCTTCAACTGCTGTGATATTGATGGTTCTCTGTTCTTTGGTTCATTACCAGAAACTCTGTTCTGAGTTCATTCCACAGGACACTAGTCTGAATGTCCTGCACAGATCTTAAAGTAAGCATATTCAAAACTAAACTCACTACCTGCCCCCCAAAGGCTATTCCCTTTCCTCTTAGTGATTGGAACCACCAGTTTTCCAGTTATTCCATACTGAAGCCTATGGATTATCTTTTCTTTTTTTCTTTTTCACTTCCTATATTTAACCAGTTATGAAGCCCTCTGGACTCCACTTCTCAATATATCTTCCCAAAATATCATTCCCTCAATATCTTTTGCCTGGATCTCTGCATTAGTTTTCCTGTTATTAATTGGTTTTTGTCCTCCATTTATTGACCTCTCAAGTTTATTTTCTTCTTGGAGAGTCTGTCAATGCAAAGTGCTTCCTCACCTTCACAGGACTTTCATTGCCTCAAAGCCTTCTGTCTGGCTCCTATCTTCTCCATTTTTATCCATCATTACTCACACCCTGGTAGACTACTTATTTTTTACCTCCTACTTTTTTCCAGTCTGTTTAAATAACTTACACTTTTATTATACTATTTCATGCCTTTATAACTTATTCACATGGCTATTGCAGCATTTGGAGGAGCAATCAGGCATGTTTACACCAAATAAACTTTTGACTGCACTTGGAAATGTGTTTTATATTTGGTCAAGTGCATATACACTCACATATAAACATACACAGTAAAAAAAAATACTGTTACTACATGTGATACCTTGGCATCTTAAAATTTATCTTATTCCATTTAAAAATGTCTTTCACATAGACCAGTGCAATAGAATAGAATATACAGAGACAGATCCTCACAATTACAGCCAGTTGATTTTTCACAAAGGAGCACAAAACATATGCTGGAGAAAATTGACAGCCTTTTTCAACAAATGGTGCTGGGAAAACTGGATATCCATATGTAGAAGAATGAAATTAGACTCCTTTCTTTCACCCTGCACAAAAGATAACTCAAGATGGGTCAAAGACCTAGAAACTAGAAGAGAAACTTTGCAATTACTAGGCGAAAACAGAGGACCAACTCTCTAACATATAGATATTGATAGAGAATTCCTCTAAAAGACCCCCAAAGCTCAGGAAATAAAACCAAGAATCAATAAATAGGATGCATCAAATCAAAAAGCTTCTGCACAGCAAACAGTTAAGAGTAAAGAGAAAGTCTACAGAGTGGGAGAAAATCTTTGCCAGCAACTTCTCTGATAGAGGACTAATATCTAGACTATATATAAAGAATTTAAAAAACTTAACAGTAAGAATACAAATAACCCAATTAAAAATGGGTAATTGAACTGAGTAGACACTTCTCAAAATAAGAAATACAAAGGTCAATAAATATATGAAAAAATGTTCAGCATTATTATCAATCAGGGAAATACAAACCAAAACTATGATGAGATTCCATCTAACTCTAGTTAGAATGGCAGTCATCAAGAATACAAACAATATTAAATACTGGAACTGGAAAGGATGTGGAGAAATAGGAACTCTTTTTTTTTGTACTGTGGATTGAATTCAGAGACATTCTGCCTCTGAGCTACAACTCCAGCCCTATTTTAATTTAATTTAATTTTTTGTGGTACTGTAGATTGAACCCAAGGGCATTCTACTTCTGAGCTACACCCCCAGCCCTATTTTTTACTCCTTATTTTGAAACCGTGTTTCACTAAGTTGCTGAAGGCCTCACTAAGTACCTGAGGTTGGCTGCAAACCTGTGATCCTCCTGTCTCAGCCTCCCATGTACGAGGATTACAAGCATCCGCCATCCCGTCCAGCTTTATTTTTTATTTGAAACAGCATTTCACTAATCTGTGGACAGCCTTACTAAGTTGCTGAGGCTGGCTATGAACCTACGACCTCCTTTCTCAGCCTCACAGTACTGGGATTATAAGTATACACCATCATGCCCAGCTGAGAAATAAGAACTCTTATACATTGTTTGTAGAATTGTCAATTAATACAACTATGGAGATCAATATGGAGATTCCTCAAAAGACTAGGAATGGAACCATCATGTGACCCAGCATTACCACTGCTCAGCATCTTTCCAAAAGAAAGTCAGAATACTATAGTGATACATACATGTATGCCCATACTATAAAGCAGCACATTTCACAATAGCCAAATTGTGAAATCAACCTAGGAATTCATCAACAGATGAATAGACAAAATGTGGTATATACATGCAATGGAATTTTACTCAGCCATAAAGAAGAATAAAATTATATCATTTGCAGGAAAGTGAATGGAACTAGAGAATATTATGCTAAGTGAGATCAGCCAGTCTTAGAAAGTCAAGGGTCATGTGTTTTCTCTCATATGTGAAAGCTAGAGAGAAAATAGAAAACAAAGGGACTTCAAGTAAATGAGGATGGAGACCAATGGAATAGTGGAAGGGGATTGAGGGAGGGATATGGGGAGGGGAAAGGGAAGACTTAGGAAGGGAATGGTTCAAATAATGCTATGTCAGTATATGAAGGTATCATTATCAATCTCACTAACATATATGGGGATGGAGGGGAGGGAAGCAGGGTGGATCACAGAAGGAAATATACCAAGTGCTATGTGCATGTATGTTTGTATCACTTTGAACCTTGCTATGATATAAAATTAAAAAGCATTAATAAAAGTATGTAAAATCTAGTCTTCATCTCAAAGTTTACTCTGTAACCAAACCTACATATTGGAAATAAGATGCTCACACAAATATATACACATGCACACATATAAACCTGCATGGCCTTGGAACCCCAGGTGATCAGGATAAGCAGTAGAGGGGGGGGTGTCATAAGAATGTGAGGTTTGGGAATACTGTGGACATTTTGGGAGTACCTGTGTGCTAGGAAACCAACTTGTAGAGTCTGAAGATAGAGATGCCATAATGAAATACAAAACAGAGACACAGAGAAAATCCTGGTTCTTGATGCTAAATTAAGCCTTGCCAAAAAGGTAGTCCCATTTCTCAACTTATTAGTTTCATGAGTTGGAATGTTCTCCCACTTTTTAAAAAGAAATGGTTTCTAGATACTGCACCGCAAATTATCATATCTGGTACAGACCTTACCAGTGTAAGAGAAAGACCGTTTTACTTTTTTATTTTTGCATTAATATTTTCTGATGTAATTACTTGTAGTTTTCTTTTTCTTTCTTTTTTTTTTGGTATTGGGGATTGAACTCAGGGGCATTCTATGTCTGAGCTATACCCCCAGCCCTATTTTTTATTCTTTATTTTGAAACGGTCTCACTAAGTTGCGGAGTGCCTCACTAGGTAGCTGAGGCTGGCCGCGAACCCGGATCCTCTGGTCTCAGCCTCCCAAATGCTGGGATTACAAGCATGCGCCACCACGCCCAGCTTACTTGTAGTTTTCTAATTCTGTCATAGTATTAGGACATAGTAGTGCTTCCTAACCCCCTTTTTTAAATATAATGGAATATATATAAAATGATAATATTTTGTCGTTTTTTGTGGTACTGGGGATTGAACCCAGGGGCAGTCTACCTCCAAGTAACACTCCCAGTCCTATTTTTTAATTCTTTATTTTGAAACAGGGTCTCCCTAAGTTGCGGAGGGCCTCAGTAAGTAGCTGAGGCTGGCCAAGAACCTAGGTTCTCCCGTCTCAGCCTCCCAAGTACTGGGATTACAAGTGTAAGCTACCACGCCTGACTGAAAATGATAATATTTTAGTAGTATTTTGTGGTAAAATTCTGAAAGGGAACAGATATATAAATTCTTTTGGTATAAAGATATCAAAGATCTAAGGGAGCTTACTGGCAAATTTCTATTTTTTTAAAAGTTTCTAGGTAATTTAAGGTATTTCTTGGAAGTTCACTTCTGAGTATTCGTGAATAACCTCTCACACAACGTTGAATGCAAACAAATTCACTATTGAATGAATTCCTTATGTAAAGAAGTTTGGGAACTAACTTGAACTTCAAAATGTTCCATATTTAGCTAAAATTACATAATTATTAAGGTTGTAGAAAATATGATGATTTATGTTATAGCATATTTATATTAATCCATATGTGAGTATTTTTATTTATTGATCATATAAATAACATTTCTGAGGTTTATGCATTTAACCTGGGAATTTTATGTTTTTAAGAATAATAGAGAATATAGTATTCATTTTACTCAGCCATAATTTTACTAAAATAAATAATTCCCTAAGAAATTGCATAGTAACACTAGTAGGTATTTAGGAAAAGTTGCTGATTGACAGGCTGGCTAATGGATTTAAAAGACTTAATGCAGTTGTTAAAATTGCCAAACTTTATTATTTTTTAAAATTTTTTATAATAATTGGTGCATTGTAATCATACATCTTTGTTAGGCACAAGCTGATAAAGTATGTACACATTTCTCATATAACCTCTTCCCCAATTTCTACCCAACTCCCTCGCCCTCCCTCCTTCTCAAGTTCAGTTTAGTGATTGACTTTGATATATTTGTGAACATACATCATGTACATTAGGGTGCCCCCGTCCCCCACCCATCCATCCCCTTCAGTAAGTCAACTTCTTTGCTTATCTAGGGTTTCTCCTTTTTCATCTGGAGTCCCTCTTATGCCCCATCTTCTCCCTAGCATCCGCATATTAGGGAGAACATAGGCTTTTTTACTCTTTGTAACTGACTAATCTCACTTAACATAATGTTTTCCAGTTGCATCCATTTCCCTGCAAATAACATGATTTTGTTTTTCTTTATGGCTGAGTAAAATTCCATTGTGTACATATCCCATAGTTTTGTAATCCATTCATCTGTCAATGGACATCTTGGCTGTTTCTATAGTCTGGCAATTTTGAATTGTGCAACTATAAACATAGATACACATGCATCGGTCTGATAGTTTGGTTTCCATTCTTTTGGGTAGATACCTAGAAGTGGTATTGCTGGATCATATGGTAGGTTCATTCCCATTCGTCTGAGGATCCTCCATACTGTTTCCAAAGTAGTTGCACTAATTTGAAATCCCACCAACAATGTATATGTATTTGGGAATACATATGATTTGCATAGAAGACAAAAGTAGGGACAAGTGCTTTTATGTACTTGGAGGCATTAGGTGAGAACAGTAGTGCCACTTGGCCTTTAGAATGCTATTTGGAAGAGAATTTAAATACAAAATGAGGGGAAACTAGTTAGTCTCAGCACAGTGGGTTTTTGTCTCATGAGGAGATTTTATGGAGTGTATTGTTTTATCTAGAAACTTTTTAGGCCCAGTTTGAGCTTGTCTTTATTTTCTCCATGACCCTATGACAGAGTGCTTTGCATATTAGTATGAGAAGACATGAACTGAATTTCACTTGCAAAGATAGAACATTCCTTTTCCATAACATGTACAACTAGTTCCTACTTCATATAACTCTTGGAAACTCTCTGGGTCACAAAAGTCAGACAATGCCTGGGTACTAAAGCAGAACTTTGCATACTCAGTAAGCTGCCTTTGTCAGACCTAGCATCTCTTTACCCTAAATGAGAACATCACAAGTTATACGTAAACATAAACTCTGAGCCACATTGTTCTTAAGTGCTGCAGAAGCATTTAGGTAAATAGCTTATCTTTTATGTGGTATGTTTACTCATGGATGGGGATAGAGGAGTCAGTTTCATTGGGAACATTATAAGATAGAGGATCCTATAATAACTGTCTGAGTGTTATGAAGGGATTATAAAATTGAACTCAAAGATGAATGGGTAAAACAATATAGAGTCAATGTTTTGTGGGAATATAAACAAAAGACTTAGGACATTAAATTGGAAGTATACCAACATTAAATTGAATGTAAACCAAACTGAAAATCCACTGAAATTGGAGCCTCTTATTTTTTTTTAAATTTTGCACTCATTTTATTTGTGGACTAATCTTGAAAGCTTATGTTTAAATAAAGATTAAAAATCAAATGTAATATAAAGTCAAATTTTCACCCCACCCAAAAGGAAGCTAGAACTATTTAATATACATATTTTATTGGGCTGATTTAGTAAGACAGAATTTCCCTAAAACATCTGTATGACATTTTGCATATATAGATGTTAGCAGATACTGTTATATAGACAAGTCCACATAGAAGAGTAATATAATTTCCAGTTTGAACATAAAACAAAAAACTATCCAATTTATCAATAAGAACTTTCTTTTTAGCTTACTAATAGCATGTACTTTGGTTTTAGGTAGTAAAACAAAGAAGTGACCAACAGAACTTGACTTGTTTCTCTGAAAAATGTAAAGTATGAAAGGAACAGTAGCTAAAAGTTCAAACATATTACATACTGACCAAATCCTAGTATTTAGTATTTGCATTTGTAAACTGGATTTTTATTGAACATAAATATAACAGAAATAAGGGCTTTTTAATCTCAGTTTTTCAGGTATTTGCTGTAAAATGAATACATTTTAACATTTCTACACTTGGCCTTTAGCATTTATTCCTTGTGATTGATCTTCAGAAAGCTGCAGAGTCATGGAGGAGAAGATCAGACAGGAAATACTTGGCAGTTCTACTCTTATCTATAGGAAAAGTCCCATGAGACAAGGAAACCATTTCTAAACTGTCTTATAATATTTTTTTCTTTTGTTTAGATCTCAGTTTAGGACAGTATAATAGAAATGAAGGCATGACTATTATTTGCATATATTCCTTAACTCATAATAATCACATCAGCATTTAGTGATTAATGATACAATTAACATTATTCCCTCAAACTTGTATGAATTTTCATATACATAAAATTAGAGGGTTGTTTTTTTTCCCTTAAGCTTTGGAATGTTTATTTGAAGACTTATCCACAGCTCCATAGCTAGTTAGTTGCAGACCTGTTGTTAAGTACAGATCTCTGACTTCAGCTCTGTCTCTTGCTTTTCTTTGCATTTTTTTCTTCTCTCCTTCCCTCTTTTATCATTTCTTTTCTGATTCCATCAACCTGTCTTATTTTCTGTATAGAAATATACTCTGAGTAAAATAAAACATAAATGGAAAAGAGTAAGCTGAATTCTGTGTTTGTAGTAATTTTTAGCATCTCAGTTGATCTCATTCCTGAGATAATAATTGGCTATTGTGGATGTTGACGTGGGGCACAGGGGTTCTGAACCTGGGCTCTGGAATCCAACCTCTCTGGGAAGCTGGTTCTGTCCCCTCACTACTGTGAGCACTTGTGTCTCCCTTGTCTTTGTGGAGTATGGAAAACATAGGAGAACCTACCTTTTTGGGTTATTTGGAGAAATCAGTGAAAAGTAGTTTATTTAAAGCACTTAGAATATTGTTGCTTTATTTAGTATGTGCTCTCAGAATGTTAGACATTTAATTTACTTTAGTGGTTAATGTTATCAAGGAAGATTAAAGATTTACTCTCCAAATTATCAGGTGGAAATTCACTTTCTGGAGAGGGAATCCCAGGTGTTCCAGTCATCTCTTTCATAAGCATTATTAGCTCGTGGCAAGGGCCATTAAATGAGAAACAGGAGAATAATGTTTTCACTTAGCCACAACCTCATATACAACATTAATTAGCAGTTTTGTTACTAAATTCAGTTATTTTACTTTGAATTGTAGGCTTTATGCCCGTAATCCCAGTACTTGGTGGGAGTGGGGGGGCAGAGATGGGAGGATCACAGGTTTGAGGCCAGCATATGTGGTAACTTTAGGGAGACCCTGTTTCAAAACAAAAAAATAGAAAATAAAAAGGGTGTAGGGGTACATAGCCCAGTGGTAGAATTCTCCTGGGTTCAATCACCAGTACCAAAAATACAAAAATAAAACAGATGTGGCATTAGTTCATAGAAAATAAGCATCGTGATGAATTCTGTGTAAATGAGTTTAAGTTTTGTTAGAAAATCTGCCCCAAATTAAGCACCATGAAAGTAATTTCAGTTTTGGTACCAATTATTGGGGCTGGGAGTGTGGTTTGGTGGTAGAGCACTTAGTACTTGCCTAGCATGTGCAAGAACCTAGGTTAGATCCTGAGTATGCCAGAAAAAACAAAAAAAAAATCTTGCCCCTAAATGGGGAAGGGAGGGCTGACAGCTTTCCCTCCCTCCCTCCCTCCTTTCCTTTCCCTCCCTCCCTCCCTCCCTCCCTTCCTTCCTTCCTTCCTTCCTTCTTTCCTTCCTTCCTTCCTTCCTCCTCCCCTCTTCCTCCCTCCCTCCCTCCTTCCCTCTCCCACTCCCTCTCTCTCTCTTTTTCCCTCTTCCTCTTCTAATTAAACATATACATGGAAGCAGAGGTCTTTCTTTCCAAATTTCTAACCATGGTACCTATTGCACAAATACAGTCTTGTACAGGAAACAAGAGTAACTCCTAAGGTTGTTGCAAGGGTGGGGCTGGAGCTGGACTTACTGCTTCTCTGGCCGCTGGGGCTCTGCAGAGTGAAGGGTGCATACTGTTCCTTGTGTGGGCAAGGAAACCCATTCCATAATAGGTGTCTTGCTCAAAGGTATACTCCCAGACAATGGAAGAGCTGGTTATTCAACAAATATACTTTGCTACAGCTAATCTTCTGATTGTACCCTATATCCTTCCTACTAAAGACTGTAACTTAGAGAACTTAACTTTCCCTATTTTTCTTCTTGTCTACTTTTATTAGCAAGAGGCTCTGCACATAAGCATATTTCTTAGGGCAAGGACTCCAAGAAACCTAGTGCAAAAGATCATCTGAAAGGCCATAGAGCTGATCTGAGATTGTTTGCAGCCACATGATGCTGGGGAAAG
>PVLC010037469.1:0-15283 GCA_004027655.1 Graphiurus murinus
TTTCCTTTAGTACCGTCTATGGTTTGAATGTTTGTCCCCTCCAGAATTGGTTGAGATTTAATTGCCATCATAGCAGTGTTAGGAGGAGGGGCCTGGCTGGGCACAGGGCACGCACCTCTGACCCTAGCACCTGGGAGGCTGAGGAGGAGGACCGTGAGCTCGAGGCCAGCCTCAGCAACTAGGGAGACCGTTTTAAAATAAACGCATAGGGCTAGGGTATAACTCAGAGGTAGAACATCCCTGAGCTTAATCCTTGGTACAAAAACATTATATATACATATGTTGTATATATAATAATGTATATATAATGTATACATTATATATAATGTATATTGCATATACATTATATATACATATGTGTATATATGTATATATATATAATTACTATACTTTGTCAAATGTTATATTTCCCCATTTATCATTTATTCCTGAGTTAATTTTTTCCAAATTGCCTCCTAATTTCTTATAGTCAATTTCCCACTTTTCCTTTTAATTTAAGGTTTCTTTACTTGATATAATGCTTAGAAAAGCACTCTTCTCTCTCTCTGTTTTGGTACTGAGGATTGAACCCAGGGGCATTCTACTTCTGAGCTACACCCCTAGTCCTATTTTGTTTTTTATTCGGAAAGGAGTCTTGCTAAATTGCCGAGGGTCTTGCTAAGTAGCTGAGGCTGGCTTCGAACCTGCAGTCCTCCTGTCTCGGCCTCTGAAGCACTGGGATCACAGGTGTGCACCACCATACCCAGCTTCTGCCTGGGTTTGATATGTGGAGAGAGAGAACACAGTCTCCCAAATCTCAGAGCTTCGACTGAGCCGTGCAGCCTCCCTGCGGCAGACAGCGCCTGTCATGCGTGGACAGCCACATCCAGAGATGGCTCTTGTCACCCAGGAGCAACTGTGTGTCGCACCAGAACTCGTTGGACCCACTCGTGCAAGTGGGTCCTTTGTCACTCCTCCACCCTCCTCCCCCACGCTCCGAGGACGCTGCCACCCACCATACCTCGCTGAGAGGCCTGGGAACCGGCCGGTGGAGGGGCTGGCCGCGGCCCTTCCGAAGGCAGGCTGGGATCCTTCATGAGGTTGACCACATTTTCAGACAGCTGTGGGAAGAATGGACACGTGGGGAAGAGAGAGTTAAAAGTCAGATCACAGAAACCTAGGGAGATCCAGGCACCCCTTTACTCATGGCCCAGATTTACTGAAGACCTCAAGGCCATCGCCAAGAACGTCATTCGACCCAAAAACCTCTCGTGGAGCTGGACACAGTGGCACACACCCGCAATTCAAGCACTTGGGAGGCTGAGAAAGAGGATCGAAAGTGAGAGGCCAGCCTCGGCCACTCAGCGAGGCCCTCGCAACTCAGCGAGATCCTGTTTCCAAAGGAAAGGGTGTCGCTTGGAGGTAGAACGCCCCTGGGTTCAATCCCCAGTAACACACACACACACACACACACACACACACACACACACACACACACACACCCCTCATGATGGTGCAGTGCCTGCCAGGCTCACAGGAAAGCCCCCGGAGCTCCGGGGCGGTCACGGTACGTCCCTCCTGCAGCTCCTTCTCCCATTCCTCCGCTGCACACACCCTGCACCCGGTACATCCCGCGTTCTCATTTTCTGTACTCGTCCTCTCAGGTCACACATTCTGTCCCTCTGAGCCACCACCAGCCCCCAACCTCCCACCCGGTACATCTTCACCTGTCCAAACAGTATCCTTTCTTTCCTTTTTTCTTTTATGGTACTGGGAATCGAACCCAGGGCCATTCTATCTCTGAGCTGCTATACACCTAGACATTTTTTAGTATTTATTATGAAACAGGGTCTTGTTAAGCTGCTGAGGCTGGCCTCAAACTTGCAATCCTCCTGTCTTGGCCTCCTAAGTGCCAAGATTACAGGCATACGCCATCATGCCTGGCTCAAATAGTACCCTTGTTTTAAGGGCAGTTCAATGTTCCCTTGTGCAGGGGACCTCGGGGAGAGCATCCAGGCGAAGTGTCACTCTCCACGCCCCGAGGACATCCTCACCCACGTGCTCCTCAGGAAGCACTCACTGCCTGCCCGGGCAGGTGGTCACAAACACGTTCCGGGCTCGGGCTCTATCTCGCTCAGCTGTCTACCCTCTAGTGCCACACACAGTAGATCATCAAAATACTTCTTGACTCATTTCACCTCAGTTCCCCTAATGAAGACTCGATAACCAAGACGGGTATTCATTTTCCCGGCAGTGAAATAGGCAATGTGGGTGTCATAAAACAGTTTACTGAGATGAAATAGCAAGCGAGGGATAGATCCAGAATAAAAGCCCTTAAGAGTTCACTTCAGTAAATATTTATTAAGTGCCTAATATGCGTGAGGCCTCATGAAGCATAGTGGAGGGGAAGACGCTGAAAATGACTGTAAGACAACAGACGTGATCAGCAATTCTACCTCAGATGTCTAACCGAGAAAAGTACTCCCCTGCGTACAGAGGCACGTGCAAGGATGCTCCCTGAGGTGTAGGCAGAAATGGGAAAAATGGTGAGGGGCTTGTCGTGGCTTGGTTTTGAATGTTCCCCATAGCTCGTGGAAATAAGGCAGCCATGCCGGAGGCGGGGCTTGGTTGCCAAGGAGGGGGCCCTGGGGGCGTGGCCTTGGCTTATGTATGACCTCTTCTCTCCCTGCTCGCCCTCTTGCTCCTGGCCTCCAAGACGTGAGAGCAGAACCCATCCCTTGCGCTCCACAGACCTGGCCTCAGATGGACTGACTCTCCAAATCTCCAGAAATGTGAGCAAATGAACCTTCCTTCCTCTAAGTTGCGTGTGGTCAGGTTTTCTGGACCACAGCAGTGACAGTGCTGACCAAAACAAAGGAATTGGGGCTGCTGTTGTATCTAAGTCTGACCATGTGTTTTGTGAGTCTTTGGAACTGGTTTGTGAGAGGAAGTCGGAAGGGCCAGAATGTGGCTAGAAAGACAGATAGTAGAGGCTGTGCTCAGGAGATTTCGGAGGGCAAAGAGGACTCCGTGGGAAAATGGAGCAGAGGCCACACCTGTTACATTCTGGCAAAGGGCTTATTGGCATTTTGCCTGTGTCCTAAAACTGTGTGAGGCCGAATTTAAAGATGATAAGACTGATTTGGTGGAGGAAATCTTAAAACAGCAAAATACCCAAACTGTATTATGGATATCAATGCCCATGTGCAGTCAATTGTAGAGTGACTTTGGAGCAGAAAGCAAAGCAGAGAGACTTTATAGATTTGCAGCTGGGCCAGAAAGGCATAAGTACAGTGGGGGCCCAGAGAGATGATGTTGTAAAAGGAAGTAAGATGGCTGAAGGGAGGTCAAATGCTTTGCATAGAAACAAAGAAAAGAAAGTGGTCAGGGCAGTTGGTAAGCATGAAAACAAGGGCCCTGTGGTGGCCATGATTGAGGCAATCCCAGCAGCCACGATTAAACAGGCAGTCGGTCGATCTTGGTGCTCACATAATGCTGGCTCTGCTGGAGTAAAGGGGTCATGGAGTCTTCCCCCAGATTTCAAAGAAAGGCCTGGGAAACCAGACAATGTGTGTCAGGGTTGGAATACCAGCAAGCAGGACCAACAGGGGCAATTTGTCTGAGGAAAGCTAGAAATGTGGAATGACTGTAGGGAAAGGAGCAAGTTCTGAGCCATAGAACCAGGAGAGAAGAGCAAGCACGCTGCCAATTGCAACCAAACAGGCCATACGGGAAGGGCTGCCAAGGTCCCTTGGAGATCGCATCTCACCACCGTGTCTCTTGGATGTCAGAAGTGGAGCTGCAGGAGTAGATGCTTGCCCTGCTGGATTTCTATTCTGTTTTGGTCCTGTTTCTTCTTTTTATGTTCCTATTCCTCCCTTTTGAAATACCAATGTTTACTCTGTGCCATTGTATATTGGGTGTGTGTTAACTTGCTTTTTATTTTTATAGGGGCTCACAACCAAGAGTTCACCTTGGCTGAGGTGGGATATCTCCTTTTGCTGTTTCTTAGGGCTGCTCGGTTTTTGTCTTTGGTGTTTCTCATTGGTGCATCCTTAGATGCACTGAGAGCAAGGTGTGCACCCTTCTCAGAGGAGACTTTGAACTTTTGAGCAATGCTGAAACTGTAAAGACTATGGGAACTCTTGGAGATGTACTAAATGCATTTTGCATTGTGAGATGGCTGTGCGGTCTTGGAGAACAGGAATGGAATGCTATGGTTTGAATTTAGCATGTCCCCCATACTTCATGGAAACAAGGCAGCGTGATGGGGATGGACCTTGGGGTGTCCCTGGGGGCGTGGCGGGATTACACTCGGTCTCTTCTTCTCCTGCTCCTCTTACTTCCAGCCTCTGTGATGGAAGAGCACGGCTCTGCTCTCTCTCCCTCCAGCCACCATCCCCCGAGCTCTAAAGATAACCATCCTGACAGGGACTGAACCCCTGAAATCCCCAGAACTGTGAGCAAAGAAGTCTTCCTTCCTCTAACTTGTGTGGTTGGGTTTTTTGGACCACAGCAGTAAGAATGCTGAATGAAACAGGGGATATGCTTTTCAGGAACACTGTCCTGCATGAGAGCTTGGCTGTTTTTATTATACCCTGCATTCTGGGGAGAAAAATGAAAAACATAAACATCCAATGACAGAAAAACTGGCAAAGAATTCATAGTGTATATACTCTATGAAGTATTATGGAATCATTAAAAAAGAATGAGGCAGCTGGCATAATCCCAGTATCTGTGAGGCTGATACAAGGTCAAAGCAAATTTGAGGCCAGTCTTAGAAACTTAGCGAGATCCTCAGCAACCCAGTGAGACTGTTTCAAAATAAATAAATAAAAATAAAAACAGGGCTGGGGGTATAGCTCAGAGGTAGAATGCTGCTGGGTTCAACTCCCAGAACCACACGCACGCACGCACGCACGCACGCACACACACACACACACACACACACATACGACTACAGTAATGGTTGTGCACATCTGGAAATAACTTACTTGCAGAGCACTTGCCTAGCATGCATGAGGCCCTGGGTTTGATTCCCAGCACCACCCCCCAAAAAAGAAAAAGAATTAAATTGCATACGTTAACTGGATGAACTGTATGACATGTATATCACATGTCAACACTGGGAGAGCAGGAGAGGGAAACACCAAAGACAAACAACGAGCAGCCCAGATGGAATGTCACTCAGAAACAGCAAAGGAGATATCCTAGCGGCTGGAATTGTGTCAGAGTCTCGCAGGACAGAAGGACACACAGACAAGAAGGACCAGCGAGCCTGTGGCCACAGCTCACTCTGGAAGGCCTGGGCTGGAAAAGCAGACGTGCAGGAAACTGGGACAGCAAGTAGTGCACGTGCTCGCGGCAGCGAAGCCCAAACACTGGTGGGGAGACGTCAAAGGCTTCCGAGCAAGGGAATAACACAAGGAGTGCTCTCAGAAGCTGAGCAGCAAGCAGTCCACGGGGACAATGGAGTTGGGAGCGTGCCCTCGGTTGTGAAGTGACAAAGGCCTGCGGCGGCAGCACGGAGTAACACCAGCTGGGCTCTGCCCGGCCTCTGCTTTGGCTGTGAGGGATGGCTGAGAGCACCGAGTTACAGAAGAAAAGGGAGTTTTGATCCCAAGTTAGTGCAAGAACTTGGGCGAGGACAACGGAAGAGGGGATATTAAGAAAAGGGAAACTATTTTGAGAAGGTGGCACATTGGTTTGATTATAGATATATATTAAAAAAAAAAAAAACACCTCAGATTATAAAAGAGAAAGAGCCTTAAAGAGTCTTCAAGAGTTCAGCAGTTTGCTGCTGCTTCTTCTATTTTATTTTTTGTAGTACCGGGAACTGAACCCAGGGGCATTTCTACCTCTGAGCTATACCTCCAGCCCTTTTCTTTTCTTTTTTGGTTTTGTTTTGTTTAGAAACAGGCTTGCTAGGTTGCTAAGAGTCTTGCTACATTGCTGAGGCTGGCCTCAAGCCTGTGATCCTCCTGTCTCAGCCTCCCTAGTATTGGGATGACAGGCATACACTACCATGCCTGGCTTACCAGTTTGTTTCTTGCTTGAGCTGTAGTGGCTAAGCACCGTGAGGAGTTGACAGGTTAGGAAGTGAAGAATAAACTCTAAAGTGTCGAGCAGAGCCCAGGTCCCCAGTTCTTACTGGAATCAGCCACACACATAAGTCAACATAAGGCCTGGCCAGGTGCGAAATGACACCAGAGGCAGAATGGAATATTTTTCCAGGTAGGGGAACCTGAGCCAGAGCTCAGGAGGGAATGCAGACCGATGGAAAGACGATTCCAGCATCCCAACAGGATGCTGGAACAGGCTCACAAGAGCTGATTTTTCAGGCACCCATGGTGACACACACCTGTAATTCCACTACTGGGGAGGCTGAGACAGGAGGATTGCAGATTCGAGGCCAGCCTCAGCAATTTCCAGCTTGCAATTTAGCGGGACCCTGTTTCAAAATAAAAATAAGATAGGGCTAGGGGTGTAGCTCAGAGGAAGAATGCCCCCGAGTTTAATCCCTAGTACTGAAACAAAACAAAAAGACCTAGTTCCCAGCAGCGGGTAGAACAAGTGTGTAGGCTCTGAGGAGACTGAGTCTGGCATGTCCAAGAGTGGACAGAAGGCCAGTGTGGCACAGGGGGTGAGGGAGAAGGGGACCGGATGATCAGGCCAGAGGGGCAGACGCAGGCAAGACGGCTTGCGCAGGCCCGAGGCGGGCCACGGCAGGCAGCTCAGACGCGGTCCCGGGCGGAAGGAAGCTGCGGTGGGGTCTGCACAGGTGAGTCCGGGCTCGGCTCTGTCTGTCCCCGCCCGGCTGAAGTGCTGTGCTCGGTGAGCGAGGGGTTAAGGAAAACATTGGCAGGATTCTTGTTGGCAGTGAGAGGTTTGTAATATTTTTTAATGTTGCGACAAAATACAGTGAGCAATATTTTTAATCAACAAATACACACACACACACAGTAGTCATGCGAGAATAAACACCATCTGGGCAGGGCTCCCTGTACGAACAAAACCAGAACGGCAGCCCCCAGAGCCCGGCGAGGCCGGCTGCTCGGTGCCACGGGCTGGCTGGTCACTGTGTGTTAGACACGGCCAAAGAAGATCCCCCAAGGCCAGCAGAGAGAGAGCCCACCCCAGAGCATCGCAGAGAAAGGGAAGCTGGTCCTCCTCCCAGCTGTGTGACCCTGACCCAGTTCCTTGGCCTCTCTGAACTTGGCCTTTCTCGCCTATGATATGGAGACCCCCAAACACTGGGCTGGTGGCAGAACAGCTCAAGAATTAAGTGCTCTGTAATCACACCAGCCTGAGTTTGAGTCCCGGCCAAGGTGTTTACTAGCTGTGTGACTTTGGGCGGAGGACGTGATGTCTCTAAATCAGTTTCTTCGTCTGTGAGATGGAAAGAATTAATGTGAGGATTAAAGGAAGCAATCTACGGGAAGCAGCTGGCAGAAAGTAAACAGTCGATACAAGTATTAAATGAAACTGCAAGGCACAGCGCAAATATTAATCATGAGCCATGCCAGACACACGCCAGGTTCATAAGAACACATGAACGGATCAATAAAAGGAGTGATATTGGCCAGGCGCAGCGGCGCTCGCCTGAAATCCCAGCACTTGGGAGGCCGAGACAGGAGGATCACAAGTTCGAGGCCAGCCTCAGCAACTTAGCAAGACCCTTTGCAACTTAGTGAGACCACTTCAAAGTAAAAAATAAAAAGGGCCAGGGGTGTAGCTCAGAGGTAGAATGTCCCGGGGTTCAGTACCCTGTGCTAAACACACATAGCCCCTCGGCACCTCCGTCTAACAGAGGCCGAGGAGGCCCAGGCGCCTCTTCCTGAGGGTCGCCACCCTCGATCACAACCAGAGCCCCGCCTCCACCCGAGGCAGCTGGGACCCGGAGCCTAGTCACCAAAGGGCTAGAGCAAATCGCCGGGGAGGGGAGCGCTGCTCTCACGCACAAATGGAGCTTGAGCAGTAACAGAACAGAAGGGCAGCGGCAGGCGCCAGCAGCGTCCAGCGGTGCCGGGAGGGTGGAGAAGATCAAAGCTGGGCGAGGGGGCACCTGGGATCCCAGTGCTTGGGAGGCTGAGACGAAAGGATCGCAGAGTCCAGGCCAGCCTCAGCAATTTAGAGAGACCTTCAGCAACTTAGTGAGATCCTGTTTCAAGATAAAAAATAATAATAATAATAGAGCTGGGGGTGTAGCTCAGAGGTAGAACACCCCTGGGTTCAATCCCCAGTACTGCAAAAAAAAAAAAAAAAAAAGAGAGAGAGAGAGAGAAAAAGATTTAACAGCCATCAACTCTATACTCAAAGAATTAGTGGTTAAGCGGGAAAGATAAGACAGACACACGCTAGAAGCCGCAAAGCAGCCAGATAAGAAGTAGCTGAGGGCTTTGAACGACAGGCTAAAAAGACTGGCATTTCTTCTGCAGTCAGCTGGGAGCCACGGATGGTTCCTGAGCAGGGGAGCAGCCGGGATGCAAGAGGACAGACTGAGACCGCAAAGGGACTGGAGGAAGGGGCCTATGCCACTGTCCAAAGCAGCGGGAAGAGGGTTGAACAAATGATTCGCCTCGGAACCAAAGGCAGGGAACGGAGCCCAGAGGCGGCGAGGCCGCGGAGTTAGCAAAGCGCCTGAGTGCACCGAGCGAGAGAGAGAAGCAATCCACCGCGGCGCATGCGCAATGTGGTCTCGTTTGTGCAATAAAAAGGAAGGAGTGTGCTGGTATCTACAGGCGTGGAGAAAGTCGGAAAGGATTCAGGAGGAATTGTGAACAGTTGGCATTTAAAAATAAGATGCCTTTTGCAAGAAGAGAAAGCCATAAAGTAATAGATGAGGGAAAAAGATGACAGCGACGTTCCAAGCCCGGCTTGCTGGGAGGAGGAGGTGTTATTGCACCCAGAACTGCTGTGTGTGTGTGTGTGTGTGTGTGTGTGTGTGTGTGTGTGTGTGTGTGTGTGTGCAGGGTCCTAAATGCACTCAAGTAGTTCCTCTCCACAGGCAAATAGGTCGCCCGGGAAGCTGCAAGAGGTTGCAATCCGCAGGAAGAAATTAGGGACTTTCTGGCGCAGGAACACCCAGGGACGGAACAGAGTGGTGTAATTTCTCCACGCTCCAGAAGGGGGCACCAGAGCTCCCGGCCAATCCCCAGCGTGAAGACAAGGGCGCCTATTTAAAGCTAATGATAAAAACAACCGTGACTTGACTGTTCTCGAGCACATTCCATATGCCAGGCTCCCGCGCTTCCCCATGTGACAGATGAAGGACAGAGAGGCAGGGAGGCTGAACGACTCACCCAGCATCACAGATGTCTCGTGTGTGTGTGTGTGTGTGGGGGGGGGTGTTGGGGATTGAACACAGGGGCATTCTACCTCAGCCCTATTTTAATTTTTATTTTGAAACAGGGTCTCACTAAATTGCTGAGGGCCTCGGAGGTTGCTGAGGCTGGCCTCAAACCTGTGATCCTCCTGTCTCGGCCTCCCAAGTACTGGATGCGGGGTATGCACCACCATACCCAGCTCAGTGCCACGTTTTCTGAGGTCCACTGAGTATCTGGCAAATGTTGTGCTCTGGGCAACAAGAAGGAGATAGACTCCCTTCCCTGTTCTCTCCCAGCCTGGCCCCGTGGCACTGTGGGTAGGCAGGTTCAGGTAAGTTTGGCCAAGCACCAGCACCAACCTGACCAATTTCCACAAGAATGAATGGGCTTGCTGGGAGTCTCCGTGTATTGGGCTGGTGGTGCCCCGACGCCCCAATTCCAATAGAGGAGTGCCCGACTGTGTGCTTCTAAAAAGATTCCTCCTCTCCTTGCCTAAGGCTGTTGCCTTGGAGATTTTGCTCCTCGGTCCCCAGTTTTCTATGAGCTGAAATTAGCCCCACCGGCTGCTAGCCACAGATCGGAATCCCAGAATGTCAGGACAAGAGCCCCTGGAGACCTCCTACACTAAGCGTGGTGAATACGGGTGCGCGCAGGGGTCAGGCAGGTGACGGAAATAAGCAGAGCAGGCCTGGTGAAAAAAAAAAAAGAAAAAGAGCCAGGTGTGGGGGCGTACACCTGTAATCCCAGTACTTGGGAGGCTGAGACAGGAGGATTGCAAATTTGAGGCCAGCCTCAGCAATCTAGCAAGACCCTCAGCAGCTTAGTGAGACCCTGTTTCAAGGCAAAACATAAAATAGGGCTGGGGGTGTATCTCAGAGGTAGAATGCCCCTAGGTTCAATCCCCAGCCAGTTTTTCCCTCTTAGAGCTTGTAAAAGGAAAACTGGAATGACGCAGGAAAGGGGTGCTAAGAGACTACTAAAGGGAAAAATCACCAATCTGAGAAAAAGCATCTACATGACACATTTAATGGTAGAAGATCAACAGCGTTCTATCTAAGTTCAGGCAAGAACATGGCATTCACCACTTATATTCAAGACTACACGGCTGATTCTGGCCAACGCAATAAGACAAGAAAAGGAAATGGCATCCATGTTAGAAAGAAAGAGGTAAAGCTGCCTTTACTGGCAGACACCACAATCATACCCATAAAATATCCTACGGAATCAACAATAGAAATGACTAGAACTAATAAATGAGTGTAACAAGGTTGCAAGATACAAGACCAATATTTAAAAAGAAATCCTGCACACCTGTGATCCCAGGACTTGGGAAGCTGAGATGAGACCAGGTTGGAGGCCAGCCTCAGCAACTTAGTGAGACTCTGTTTTAAAATAAAAAATACAATAGCACTGGGGGTGTAGCTTAGAGGTAGAACACCCCTAGGTTCAATCCCCAGTATCAAAACAATAAACAAAGAAAAAAACTATATTTCTACATACTAGCAATGAGGATTCATTTAAAATAATAAACACAACCAAGCATGATGGCACACACATGATAATCCCAGTACTTGGGAGGCTGAGACAAGAGGATCGCAGGTTCAAGGACAGTCTCAGCAAGAAGTGAGACTCTCATCAGCCTAGCAAGACCCTGTTTCCAAATAAAAATAAAATAGGAAGGCAGGTGTGGTAGCACATGCTTGTAATCCCAGTACTTGGGAGGCTGAGACAGGAGGATCGCAGGTTCAAGGGCAGCTTCAACAACTCAGTGAGGCTCTCAGCAACTTAGCAAGAACCTGTTCCCAAATAAAAAATAAAATAGGGGTGAGGGTATAGCCTGGAGGTAGAAGGTCCCTGGGTTCTACCCCTAGTACTACACACACACACAAAAAGACACTAAATAAATAAATAACTACATACATACATTCATAAATAAATAAAAATACAATAGGTCTGGGGTGTAGCTTGGAGGTATAATGCACCTGGTTTCAATCCCCAGTGCCATAAACAAACAAACAAACAAATAAATAAGTAAGTAGGTAAATGCTTTCATTCAAAATAATATTAAACAGAATAAAACATTTGGGAATACATCTAAGGAAAGAGGAGAAAACAACATTTCTGAGAAAAAGCAAGTAAGATCTAATGAATACAGACCTATTTCATATTCAGACTGGAAGACTTTATATTGTTCAAATGACAATTCTTCCTTAAAGTAATCTATAGATTCAGCACAAATCCTATCAAAATCCCAGCAAGCTTGTTTACAGAAGTTGACAAACCGATCTTCAACTGAACATGGAAATGCAGAGGACTCAGAATTGCTAAAACAATCTTGGAAAGGATCAAAGCCGGAGGCTTTTCTCGCCCCAATTTTAAAGCTACAAAGCTATAATAATCCCAGAGTGTGGTCCGAGCAGAAGGATGGGCACAGAGATCAATGAAACAGAACGGGAGGCCCAGAAATAAACCATTGTGTGGACGCTCCCTGGATTTCCACGCAGGTTCCAAAGTAATTCAACCAGGAAAAAATAGTCTCCTCAAAAAATAGAAGTTGGAAAAATAAGCTATACAACAAAGATGTATTTAGATCTGGGTTCAGCGAGCTCGGGCGCTTGAGCCAAGTTCAACGATTTGATTTTGCAATTTTTTAATTTATTTTTTTATGGTACTGGAGATTGAACTCAGGGGTATTTTATCTCCGAGCTATACCCCCAGCCTGACTTTATTTTTTATTTGGAAACAGGGTCTCAGTAAGTTGCTGAAGGCCTCACTAAGTAGATGAGGCTGGCCTCCAACCTGCGATCCTCCTGTCTTAGCCTCCCAAGTACTGGGATTACAGATGTGTACCACCACACCTGGCTAACACATTGTATTAAAAGAGAGCCACACCTCCTCACTACCACACACACACACACACACACACACACACCACCTCCTCTCTGCCTGCTTTTACCAGCAAACTGAGTAATCATGACAGAGACCTCTGAACTACAAAAGTCTAAAGTATTTCCTAACTGTTCCTTCACAGAAAAATTCTGTCAAGTCCTGATTTAGAGCCTTACCTCAGAACCTATACAAAAATCAACTTAAAACAGATCACAGACCTAAGTATAATAGCCAAAACTATAAACTCTTGGAAGACAATAAAGAGAAGTTCCATGACCTTGGGTTAGCCAAAGATTTCTTGAGTACTAAAATCAAAGTATAATCAATTAAGAAACAGATAAACTTCATCAAACACTAGCACTTTAAAGACACCATTGTGAAAGCCACTTATTGGCTGGGTGTGATGGTGCAAACCTGTAATGCCAGTACTTGGGAGGCTGACAGGGGAGGATCACACATTCGAGGCCAGTCTCAGCAAGTTGTGAGACTCTTGTCAGCCTAGTGAAGGAAGGACACAGCTTTCCTAACACAGGGCCTTGCACCTCACCGTACGCCTCCAGAGAAATCATTTATTCTGAATAGTTTGCCCAACTAGAAAAGGAAGCAGTCACCAAAGTTCTGTCAGGTTTCCACAGTCGGGAGCTGGGTGTGGTGGTGTACACCTGTCATCCCAGTACTTGGGAGGCTGAGTCAAAAGGATCTGGGTTCGAGGCCAGCCTCAGCAACTTAGCAAGACCCTGTTTCAAAATAAAATAGGGCCGGGTATGGTGGTGCACGCTTGTAATTCCAGTATTTGGGAGGCTGAGACAGGAGGATCTGGGTTCACAGCCAGCCTCAGCTACTTAGTGAGGCCCTCCGCAACTTAGTGAGACCCTGTTTCAAAATAAAGAATAAAAAATAGGGCTGGGGGTGTAGCTAGCTTAGAGGTAGAATGCCCCTGGGTTCAATCCCCAGTATTGTAAAAAGATAAAAAAAGAAAAAGAAAGATTATACTTGGCAGAATTATGAATAGAACTAAAATAAACCATATTCATAATAGATGTTCCCTCTCAGCTGGGAATGGTGGCTCACGCCTGTCATCCCAGTACTTGGGAGGCTGAGGCAGGAGGATCGCTGGTTGGAGGCCAGCCTTAGCAACTTAGTGAGATCCTGTTTCAAAAAATAAATAGGGCTGGTGGTGAAGCTCAGAGGTAGAATGTCCCTGGGTTCAGTCCCTAGAAACACACACACACACACACACACACACACACACACACACACACACACACACATTGCCAAAGGACTATAGCTCAAGTTTTGGTTCACCAAATAGGAGAGCAAGTGACAAGGGTGCCGAGTACCCAGGGCCAAGAGCGTCTTCCTAAATTGTACCTGAGGTCTTGTCACTCAGCCTTTCCACACCAGCCAACTCCTGCCATTTCACCTTCGCCAGAAACCAGGTTGACAAGACTACCCACACGTAGTGATCAACAAACGTCCCGCAGAATCCACTGGGCTGAGAGGCCCCACCAGGCGCTCGGCATGCTTTCCAGCACTTTCCCACAAATCACCTTCTCCTAGGCAGCCTCTAAGATTCTCTCTCTCTCTCTCTCTCTCTCTCTCTCTCTCTCTCTCACACACACACACACACACCAACTTTTTTTTTAACGAGGCTCAAAAGATAAGTGGTTTTAACTAAGGTCACACGATGATGATCCTAGACATCTTGAGGTCTTTTTCTGGACTACCTCACCTACACCCAACTCTGCATAACTCAACTGGGTCCATGTCACTGGCCGGGCGCATTTCATCTCTCAACAGTGACCAGCAAAGCACCTACTATGTGCCCGGCTTCATCTCGAGGTTACTGGCAAAGCACCTACTATGTGCCCGGCTTCATCCCGAGGTTACTGGCAAAGCACCTACTATGTGCCCGGCTTCATCTCGAGGTTACTGGCAAAGCACCTACTATGTGCGCCAAACAAGACAGGACAAAGTGGAGCACCATGGGTCAGTGAGCAGCCCTGGGGTTGAGCTACGTTAATCTCGAGCCTGGTTCTCTTACCTGCTAACCCTGTGCGTCAGCTACTTCAACTTCACGTTGATGCTCAGTTATTAAGCCATGGCTAAAAGAATTCTAGCCCGGCGCAGCAACGCATGCTTGTACGCCCAGTATTTTTTTTTTTTTTTTTTTTTTTCCGGTACGGGGGATTGAACTCAGGGGCATTCTACCTCTGAGCTATACCGCCAGCCCTATTTTTTATTCTTTATTTTGAAACCAAGTCTCACTAATTTGCGGAGGGCCTCACTAGGTAGCTGAGGCTGACCGCGAACCCAGATCCTCTGGTCTCAGCCTCCCAAATGCTGGGATTACAAGCATGTGCTACCACGCCTGGCTTACGCCCAGTATTTGCAGAGGCTGAGATAAGAGGATTGCAGCTACTTAGCTAGGCCCACTGCAACTTAGTGAGACTCTGTTTCAAAATAAAAAAATAAAATTGGGCTGGGGGTATAGCTCAGAGGTAGAGTGCCCCTGGGTTCAATCCCTAGTACCTCATACACACACAGACAAAATTCCAATTTTCTCATGTCTGTTGATTCATTCTAGTGAGAAACAAACAAACAAAAAATAAGTAAACACAAGTTTCAAACTTGTAATGAGTCTTATGAAAATAATAAATGTAGCTATGTGTAGGGGCATATGCTTGTAATCTTAGTAGTTGGGAGGCTGAGACAGGAGGATCATAGGTTTGAGGCCAGCCTCAGCAATTTATTGAGACCCTCAGCAACTTAGGGTCCCTAAGGAAGTTGAGATCCTCTCTCAAAATAAAAAATAAAACAGGGCTGGGGATAAAATTTCCAGTACCAACTAATAATAATAATAATGTGGATGTCAGGCATGGCAGCACACACTGCTAGTAATCCTGGCACTTGGGAGGCTGAGACAGGTGGATTGCAGGTTTGAAGCCAGACTCAGCAACTTAGTGAGATTCTCAGAAACCTAGCGAGATACTATTTCCAAATAAGAAATAAAAAATCGGGCTAGGGGTATAGCTTGGAGGTAGAATGCTTCTGGGTTCAATGCCCAGTATAATAATAATAATAATAAT